>PVJO010022199.1:0-28489 GCA_004026905.1 Hystrix cristata | reverse complement strand
ATACTTAAACTTTGGCCTGGGATGCTAAAAAAAAAAAAAAAAAAAAAAGGCTCCTCCATTACTGGATAACTCAGAGAATGAGAGAGAACAGCACAGGATCAGAGGAAAGGAAAATCCCTTGTTTTACTCACACACTAGACACTCCCACAGCTATGGCCACAATGCTTGCAAGACCTCCTATCACGCCAGGTAAGCCGTGCAGGTTATGTACCCCACATGTATCTTGGATCCTCAGTGTAGCAGCAAAAAATGGCTAAAATCATAAAAAGAGGAAAGGCTATTATTTTGTTAGATATACATAGCTCCATAACAGAAGTAAATAATTGTGCAGAAGAAAGTTTTATAAATTAAGTATTATTGTATATATTTAAGATATACAACATAATGTTATGCAATACATATAGTAAAAAAGTTACTGTAGTAAAGAAAGTTAACATTTCCCTCCCTTTATAGTTATGTTTCCTTCTTTCTTTTTTTTTTTATGGCATGAACAGTTAAAATATACTTATTTAGCATGAATTTTATATACATTTTTAAACCTATCTGCTACTTTGTATCCTCTGACCTATGTCATCTCTCCATTTCCTTTTCCATCCAGTATAAATTTTATCTATAGCTCTGTTCTCCATCAATATCTGAAATCCACTCTGTCAAGTGGCTTGAGTGCATTGGTGATAAAACTGCCATTTCAGTCACTAATGACTGGATCTGAATAGAATGATTTCAGATCCTGCTGCTTCTCACCTTCTTGTGACATCCCAAATCTCTTAAAAATTATACAAAGCAGACAAAACGAAACTCTTCAGTGCAAGTTGCCTGGAGGAAAGCAACACACAAATACGTAACACAGAACTCATACTAAGTTATAAACAACTGAAATCAAAGTCATTTCTGCCACACAGAGATCAAGAAAATGTAGACCTGGAAACCCACTGAAATGTGAGTGGGATTTCTGAGAGGAAGGCAAAAGCCCTCTAAACAGAGAAAGATGCTTATGAAAAGAAACATCACATCTATTTTTTTTTCTGTTGGTGAGATGTGAAAGATGATTCGAAGTTTGACTTTGAGCATCGGTCATACTTACAGTCAGAAACTTGTACCCAAGCACTGAGATAAGTCCAGCAATGCTTCCAATGATCATAGCAACGTATGTATGGATGTCCATGTCTGCACAGGTACCCACAGCAACTCCTCCAGCAAGGGTAGCATTCTGGATGTGAACCTGTGTGGAGGTAGAAGCATGAGTGAGGTGAACTGTGTGAGACAGTTCAGGACTGGAGGATGCAGAGCTCAGTGGACCCTGGCACAGTGTTCAGCTTAAAGGGCTGCTGTTACAAACAAAACAATCAAAAGAATATTAACTGAAAGGATGTTATGTGTCAAAGTTGTCTTGTGTGGCCAAAGTGCCTCCATTTTTATCTTAGCTCCTCCACGTTAAATGACCTCCGTGGGAACCTGGCATTCATTTTACTCTAGCTCTTCCTTGTTAGGTGGCCTCCATGGGAACTGATGTTTTGTTGAACTGTTGGCACTCTGCAAGCCCCACATGAAGCCACCTTCTGTGGGGCAGAGCAACCTGCACCTAGTGTTGCCATGATAAATTGCTTTTCTTGAAAAATGTATTAATTGACAGTTCTATAACAATCTTGTGATTCTGATGTAATTACAGTTTCTGATAACAATCCTGTGATGCTGATGTAGTTCCCCCCACCTATACAAACTTCGTTCTGTGTCGCATCAGTTGCTGAGGGTTTTTTGGTGCATAAACCCACTCTCGACCACCGACTAATAAAGTAGTCAAATTGGCATACACTCTGTGTGTGGCAACTGTCCTTCTCACGCCCAGATGAAGTGACCTCTGAGTGGCCAGCGGGGTCAACTCGGGGGTCCCCACTTCAGTCCTGGTCACTTTCTTGTCAATCGCTGGGACAAAATACCTGACACTCACGTCTTAAAGGAGACCTTCATTTTGGCTCCCAATTTTAGTCCATAGTCCACTGCCTCCAAGTCAGGAAGGCACGCAGAGGGGCGCTGCAAAGGAAAGCCCCTCGAGGGAGATAGACGTTTCTAGGTCACACCCACAGTGACCCAAATTAACCCGGCCCAGTCCCACCTCCTAACAGCAAATTACCTACCCACCCCATAGTCCAGTCACCTTCCAAAAGCCTGCCTATAAACCCAAGAGGCTCCCGGGGGGACATGTAGATGTAAACCATAACAAAGGTGAAAGCAGAAGCATAAAAATGACACATTCCGTGTAAAAAGTAAATTAAAAAGGAGGAGTCTTTGTAGTTACACAAGACCTCTTTTCCAAGCAGTTCACATTTGATATCTTTCTTGCCAGGGTCCTTTGGTAGGGGGTGATTCGTCAGGTAAATGGGATCAGTGGCAGAATCTATGTGAGAGAATCAAAAGAAGCTATAGTGGGGGATGGTATAGTAGCAATATTCTAGCAGTGTTTTGTATCCTTATACAATTTTTAGAACACGTTTGTTATAACCCAAGAGAAGATTATTGCTGTGTGTGCTGTCAACTCTGTAACACCCCAGTGTTCAAAGAGGGAAGGTAGAGAGAGTGAAATGTACACTTTGCATATGAAAGACAGCAACTTAAGTGTCACTGTGCTGAGAACATTTGAGGATGAAGAAAGAGAATCAATTTTTGTTTAGCAAAATTCCTCAGAAACAACAATCTGCTGGTTCTACTTAAGCAGGAGAGCTTATCTTTAAAAAGAGAACCACCAAGCCATTCCTGTAATCCCACCACTCTTTTGAGGTCAAGGCAGAATGACAAATTTGAGCCCAGCCTGGGCAATTTAGTGAGACTGTCTGAAAAAATCAAAAATGGGTGGGGGAAGTAGCTCAGTGGGAAAGCCCAGGGTTCAATCCTTAGTAAAACAAACAAAAAAGAATTACCATGCTGTATGATTTTTTTTTTTCTGTTCAGTTTCTAGTTGTCTCTCATGATACAATTTGTGAAAAACTGAAATACATGTCCTAATCATGCTTTAAAAAATAAATCTTAATATTCTTTTCTTCCTCAGCTTGGTTAAAAGTAGAATGGCTGATTGGAGACTTTCTCCGGCGCTGTCCTTTCACAGGCAAGAAATTTGAGAATTGCTGGGGAGGATTTTTAAAAGTATGTAATTTTGAACTAATATTAGACACAAAAGTTGCAAAAACACTAGCTTCCATATATCACTTACCCATTTCCCTTGATATTAACATGTTGACTATAGAAAAAGGAGATTAATATTGATACTCTATTAAAGACCTTAAATTTTACTGCATTTCCCACTCATTTCCTTTTTCATTTTCAGAACCCTAAAAAGGATACCATGTTGCATTTAGTTGTTACTTCTTTGAGAAGAATATTTACAGTTGAGAAAATAGAATCAACATGCACTGTATTATTCTCTTTTTATACTTTTTGGCAGATCTGGGTTTTAGGGTAGATTTTCTAAGCATTTGGGAGCAGTTAATTCTATTATTAAAGATACATATCTTAAACCTTTGATTTTTACCTGATTACCTTTCCTACCAGACTTTAAATTCCTTGAGAACACTTTTTATTTTGCAAAATTAAACATTTGATGTGTGAATGAATGAATATCATTATTTTCCAAACATTTTTCTAATATCTGAAGTTTTGTCATTTGTCCTGGTACCTTGGCAGTGATGCAGAAATGACCTACTAATTGAGCAGTTGTCAGTGTTGGTAAGTGACATTTCCACAGGGGTAAATGTGGCACTTACCATCTCGAGCTTGCCCTGGTGCATGACAAGGCTGGATACTGCATAGGCTGTGAGAACACAGGCAGCAAGAGAGAAGTAGGTGTTGACAATGGCTCTATACTGGTTGTTTCCAGGTTCCGCAATGGCTGAGTTAAAGCTGGGCCAAAATATCCATAGAAAAAGAGTCCCTGTAAATCACAAGGAGGATATTATTTCCAGGTGGGGTGGACCATGCAAAGGAGGCAGCTTGCCCTGCACACTGATGACGTCGTCTCTAATTTTAGGCTTAGTCATCTAAGAGGAGAAAATAGGAGGATTGAGCAAACTAGTTGTCAAAGGAGGTTCCTTTCTGAGCATCTTCACACATACGTTGCAGTTAACTTTCCTGAATGCCTGACCAAACGGACAAAAATCACACAAGTTCATCCCCACTCACCAATCATTGCAAATAAATCCGAGTAGTACACAGACTCTGCATTCTTATGACCCTTTCTCAGGCCAGATCGATATAAGACGCCTGCTACAGCCAAGCCAAAGTAGGCCCCAAAGGCATGGATGGTCATTGATGCCCCAGTGTCAGAGGCCTGAGGAGACAAAAGGTCATTTGTGTAAATAGAGATGAAACAGAGTTAAAGAGGAAAATCAAGGAAAGAAGGAAAGGAAAATCAAGGAAAGAATGGCTTCATTAGTTATATAATACAAAGGAAAAAAAAGTGTCAAAGAAAGAGGAGAAAAACAGGATAGAAAAAAAGAGACTGCTCCCCAAAGGCCTGAAGCTTCAATATATCAGTTTTTCTGCATATTTTTTTCACTCTGCTCTATGATAACATGAAAATCAGCTGACTTCCAAGACTGCTTTGAAGAGACATTTCAGTCTCCTCCATTTTCTGCCCCTACAGAAAAGTTCAGAGTGGCAAACTTGCAGCTATCTCTATCCTTTTTAAGACTGGAAAATCATACAAGTGTATTTATTTCAGATTTTCAAATTGGTTCAAGTTGAAGGGCCCAAAATGTCATGTTTGTGTTCCATCTTTGACTAGACATAGATCCAGTTCCCCTGCAGATCCTCGGTTGGCGGGGTTAAAGAACTTAAAGTGCACTTTCCCCCTTACTTACTTGAGGAACTGCTAGGTATAGTTCAAGTCCAGCTTAAATGTTACTTTCTTAGAGCCCCGTTCTTGCTTCTACAGTCTAAATTTGTTGCACTTTCTCACACTCATCTCCTAATTATTCTTTGAGTCTTTGGGTGGGTGGATATATAACTATTAGTTGGAATTTTCTATCCCCCACTAGAGTGTAGGCGCTTTTTAAAAAATTTTATTTTAATGGTACATTTGAGTTATGCATAGTGATAACATTCATCATAGGGAAATTGTACCTGTACATGATATATCTTGCTGCTGCTTTTTTTTCATTCTCCTCCTCTCCCTTCAACCCCTCCTCCCTCCTTATTTACAGAAGCTTTGTTTCCTTTTTTCTATCTATTCTTTTTTCCTCCTGTCCCTCTGTTCTTTTCCCCCTCCCCATCCCTTGTTCTCCTTCCCATTTGAACAATTTCTTCCCTTTCCCAATATAATACGTTTTAGTCCTTATTTACACTTTCTGTTTCTCACACCAGAGAAACAATGAGGTATTTAAACATGTGTGTCCAATTTATTTCACTTAAGAGCAAGGTCTCAAAATGTATCCATTTACTAAAAATATATCAAGCTTATTCTTTATGGCAGAGTAGTACTCCATTGTATAAAAACCCCACATTTTCTTTATCCATTTGTTGGTTGATGGGCATTTGGACTGTTTTCCAAGATTTATCTACTACAAACTGTGCCTCTATAAACATGAGTGTGCATATATCACTGTGGTATGATGTTTTTATGTCTTTTGGGAAGATACCAAGAAGGGGAATAGCTGGGTGAAATGGAAGCTCTAGTCCTGGTTTGTTGAGGATTCTCCACACTGATTTCCAAAGTGGTTGCACCAGTCTACACTCCCACCAACAGTGGAGAAGGGTTCCTTTTATAGAAAGACCTTAACTATTTTGTGTCACTGAATCATCCACACCTAGAAAATTGTTAGAAATATTTGTTGTTGAATTTAATGTGCAACACATGCATAAAAAATACTGGGGAGTCTTAAAAATGTTCTATTTATTATAGTTGGCGGAAATCTGTGAAATTTTCACAAAGAGAAAGAAATTTGATATAGACCTTTACAAAAACTTGTATGAGATTTTATGTAGCACTTCATCTAGTAGTTGAAATATAAATAGGAATTGATCATTGATAAGTAATACAGTATAACAAAGAGTTCTGGAGTTAAAAAAAGGTAAATTTAAATCTAGACTCAGACAAGTCATTTAATATCTATGACCATCAGGTTTATTATGTATAAATGGTAATGACAGTGATACCTATTTTATGTTGTTGTGAAGATGAAATGAGATGTTTATAAAACCTCTCATCATAGGCACTCAGTAAATGAGAATAAATAAATAGACATCATAAATAAATGATGACTATTATTCTATCAAGGTTTCCCCTGTGTAGATTGGACACTCATTATGTGTTGCAGTAAGAATTGATGCTCAGAGCTAGAAAAGTATAAATCCTTACTCTTACCTCAAATATCTCAGCAACCAGAAACTCATTGCCTGCAAAAACAGCAATTTCTAGAATTGTCATGATCATCATTTGAATGGGGCTTGTTTTTCCCAAGACAGCTCCGAAAGAAATTAGAACTGTGGCTGTACTGAAGTCTGCGTTGATCATTCTGAGAGAAAAGAAGGAATAATTGAAGAGTAAAGCACGCCAAAGATAAACTGAGTTGTAATGTGGAACTATAGCATCAGCTTATACAGAGTGCAAGTCCATCTCCCACCAAGCCCCATCTAGTCCCTCCAGGCTATTCTTACTTCCCCCATGCTCTTCCTTCCTCTCTTACCGACATATACTCTACGTCAGTGGTGGTGAACCTACAGCACGTGTGCCCCGTTGGGATGTTTGTATCACTGAAAGCTCTGTTGTTGCATTTTTCTTTTAAGACAGAAGGTTTTTTTTTTTTTTAATATGAACTAAAATCTCGGTATCAGGTTTAATTGCAGTGTTGGCACTGTGACAAACAAGTGGGTTTGGGGTTGCAGTTCGGGCACCAGTGTCTTAAAAAGTTCACCATCACTGCTCTAGGTGATCTCAGTCCTCTCTGTTTTTATCTGTCCTTTATCTCATTTGAGGTGTTACTTTTGTTCAGTTGGTAAATGAATTATCATGAAAATAAGAACACTTGTTTACATTTTTAAAACAATCTTCAAAAAACAACTAACAGGGGAGATTTGCCTTTTATGGAAAGAGATTTCTTGTCCATTTAAAGTCAAACCAGAGAAGTTAGAGACATGCATGGATGATCCAGCTCATTAGAGCAAGGTGTTGATTTGGAGCCTTAGATTTCAGTAAACTTCTGTTGTGTAAGGAAGCACTTGCCAGACAGTTCAAAGCCAGAATGAAACTAGGGTAAACAATTGAAACACAAGAGCTGGAAAGGATTGTCTTAGTCTGTGTGGGTTGCTATAACAAAATGTCATAACCTGAGTAACTCATAAACAACAGAAATTTACTTCTGGTGATTCTTGAGGCAGAGAAGTCTGAGATCAAGACACTGACAGATCTGATTTCTGGCGAGGGCTTGCCTTTTGGTTCATGGATGGTGTCTTCTAGCTGTGTCGTCATTGTGGTCAAAGAAATGAGGAGTCTCTTGAGCCTTTTTTGTAAGGATACTGTTGTGGTTTATAGGTAGGTGTCTTCCTAAAGCTTCATTTGAATATAGGCGGGACCTTTGGAAGGTGACTGGCTTATAGGGCATTATTGCTGACTGACAGTTAGAAGGTGAGGCTTGGTTGGAAGAGATGGCTCCTCCCTTGGCTCTCTGCTTCCGAATCACCGTGATCATAAGGTGAATAGCTATTCCACCCTCCCTTGGAACCAGTCAGCTATGGACTGGAATGTGAGCCAGAATAAATTTCTCCTGTTGTCGAGGGTGTTGGATATTGTCTCAGCAATGAGGAAAATAACTGAGACAGGCACTAATTCTGTTCATGGAAGCCCTGCCCTTATGATTTAATTACCTCCCAAAGGCCTCACCTCCTAAAATCATCATTTTATGGCTTAGGATTTCATCATATAAATTTTCTGGGTAGTGGGGGGACACATATTCAGAGACCACAGCAAGGACGCTTACTCTTTGATTCCAATGTGAAATTTCTCTCCATGGCTGTGAAGGAGCCCCTGCACAATAGTGCCCCACTGGAGGCCCAGAGCAGCAATGAGGAGGTTGATGCCCACACTGCTGAAGCCATATTTCTTCAGGAAGGTCATTAGGAAGCCAAAGCCAACAAATATCATCACATGCACATCTTGGAATACTGGAAACGAGCAGAGGAAAAAAAAATGCATGAGTGGAGCACAAAAAAGTATTACATTATAGTGCAGGGTGTGATAAAAATATGGTGTGTGTTTAAGCTAAAATAGTATATTACACTAAAAGGCACATTGCCATTAATCCTCAGTATACTCAAAGTCCTCCTTCTTGCTTCAAAGACACATTCTATCATTCTTGTCACTTTCTGAAGTAGATCTGGAAGTCCTTTTAGGTGTCTTTAGTTCCTGCCTTGTGACTGCCTTGATGCCCTGAATCTATTCAAAATCTTTATCTTTCATGATAATTTAGACTTTAGGGAACAGTCAAAACTACTAGATCCTATGAGTATGGTGGATAAGGACACGCTGTACTGTTTTTAGGAGCCTACATTTATTGGAGAGACTGTATTTTTGATCATACCTTATAAAGACATTCATGAAAGACTTCTTCCAGAATTGCTTCAGAAAGTGGCACGAATGATGAGATAAGTGTGTTCAAAGTGAGGGGATGTATTTTGAGGAGGATTAATAGCAATGTATCATTTATTGTAGTAAATGTTAAAAAATTAAACACTCACCATATTTTTGATCACCCTTCTAAATCCCACCTATTAAATGTTACCACTTTTGTACAAAACACTGCAGTAGTAGAGCACTGACTGGGAATAAATGATTGGTTTCATCTTCGTCAAGATTGGCACCCACTGTGTGTGTGGTCAGAGCTGTGGCCCAAGTGTAAATGCAGTGCTAGTCTGGCTACTTGCCAGCCTTGAGAATGTGGCAAGTCATTCAGCATTTAAACTTTTTCTCGGAAAACTATGTTCCTTTCATCCTCTCTCTGAGAAATCTTTTTGCAATTTTGCACCCAAGGAAAGCTTTGCAGAGGGCAGTGTGTCACTTCCTTCTGACTTTCCCCATACTTTAAGGGAAAATTAAGTGTTTCTTCTGTCATTTACACAGCTTTCTATATAGACCTTAGTTTTATCATTTGTCGCATTGTACCAGCATGCGTCACATTGTGATCATTAATGAAGGATCCATCTCCTGTACTGGACTGAGTTTTTGTTGGTAGTGCAGGGGATGAAATCTTGGGCCTTGTGCATGATAGGCAAGTGCTCCACCATTGAGCTACACCGCCAGCCTGAGTTTTTTGATTGAAAGAATCAGGACATACTTATCTTTTGCTCCCCTGAACTCAGTATGATAGCCTGAATATGGGAGAAGAAGCTAAGTATGTTTGATGAGTGAATAAATGAATGAGCTATAGTCTTCATTTATCAAAGTGTGCATCGTATCAGCTCTTATTGGCTTATTATTTGAGCCAAATGGGATAATGACTATGTCAGCACTTTACAAACCATGGAGCACTAAGCAAACATCCAGGCCATTTCCACCTGAGGAATAAATACTTGATTTGGTGTCCGGAGACCTGGGCTCAGGTCTCTGAATTCTAACATAAGATTATGTAACCTTGGGCAAGTCTAGTCACTTATTCTTTATGAACTTTGGTATTTAATCTGCAACATTAAAATACCCTATTTCACAGGGTTACTCTGAGTGGGATAAACTGTGTGAGAAGATTTGCATACAGCAAAATGATGATTATTAAATGTGATCAGCAGGGTGTGGTGCACATGCCTGTAATCCTAGCACTCTGGAAGACTGAGAATGGGAATGTAGTTTAATGCAAAGGGCTTGGGTTCAATCTCTAGTACCAAATAAATAAATTTAAAAAAATATGCTCAAATGAAGATAGTCAAAACACAGACTCTGCCCTCAAGAAACCTACAGGTTAGTTGATGATGCATGTATTTGGATAAATCATGAAACTGACAGTTTTGCACTGAGATTACCATTAAAAGTGGTTGACTATTTGCAATTGTTATGGTTCAATTTGATAGATACACAAAACAAATTGAGATCAAATTTTACCCAAAGAGAGGGAATAAACTATTTAAATGCTGAATCAGTATTAACCATTGTGGCCAGAGGTTTAGTGGAAATAGGCACAAGGGAGAACATGGTATGCCGCAGAGGAAACTGAGATCAGAGATGATTTGATTTGTACAAAGAGTGGAGTCAGGATTTGAATGCATTTCTGATTCTGCTGATTCTTCCATTCACTGGGAAGGGTAGTGTTATGCAGATAGTTAGGCATTAGTGAGTCTGAAGGACAAAGGAAGCTAAAACAACATGCTTTGCCAATTGCAGTTAAACAAAGAAACAAAGGCCTCTGTGTGATGTATTTTTAATCATCTTGTATGTCTCAAATCAAAAATACTCCTACACAACACAGTGAAATCTTAAGGTCATGCCTTGCCTGCAGTCCACACGGTCAACCGAGACTTTCAGGAAAAGACCTGCTGAAGCTGGAGGGTCCCAGCTTTGGAGCCTCCAGAGGAATCAGCTGAGGCCTTCTCTTTCTGCGCTAACCCTTCCCCTTTGGGTGCTGAACTTTATGGTATGGATCCTCATCCCATATTTATCTTGTGAATCCAAGAACCAGGATTTCACCTGGCCTGCTAATGGGCAACTGTCACGTCACATTAACTTGTGAAATACAGGGGACTGTTGTTGGAGGGGAAGGGGAATTAAGAAAGTGTATCTCTAGGTTCTTTATTTGTGCATGCAATGAATTGCAGGAGCGAATTTTAGGGCATTAGGGCATTAAGAAAGTTTATTTAAGTAACAAAAGGGAGACCGGTTTGGCCAGGTGGATAAAATAACTACCCGCTGCTGCAGTTAGGAATCTGAAAAGGCCTGGGAGACTAGGGAGCAGGGGGATAAGGGGGGAAGAGGGCAAGTGCGCAAGGCAAAAAGGAAGAGAAGGAGCGAACTCCCGTGCCATTCACATTTATCTGGATTCTGTTCTCGTGAGAGTTTCTGGATCCTGTGAGAAGAGGGGAGATTGGAATTTCGCGCCCCAGGCTGACCTCAGGTCAAGGCCACTCCCCAAGGTCATGTTCATCTTCCCAGCTAGGTCAGGCCACACCCTATTCCTACATCAGGACCACATTTATTTATTTTTCCTTACAAATTGTTTTGCCAGCATTTAATGTTATATGTAAACATTTATTTACATTATAGGATAAATGGAGGAGTGCGGAGTATGCATGACTCTTACCCTGATTTTACTGCATCTTGCTGGAATTCTTTTTTCTCTTTTAAAGAAAGTTTGAATTAGATGTTGTTCCGAGTGTTTTCTAGATGTACAGTTTATTTTGTGTTTACATTAGGACTCTAAGACTCAGAAAAATTTGGTGAGTTGTTTGTAGTCACAAAGCTAGAATAAGAGTAAGGATCCAGTTTTACTTTACTGTTTTTTAATCTTTATACAAACTTATTTTTTCAAACATTTTCTTTTTTTTTTTCTTAGAGTGCTCTTGTCCCTTCTTGCTAGTCTACTGATTTCAAAATTTGCAGTAAGCAATAATTGAAAAATGTGCCCCCCGCCAACCCTCGCTGTGTACTGGCACTGAACCAAGGCCTTGTGCTTTTTTTTTAATGGAACAGTCTCACTAAGTTGCTAGTCCGGCTATTTTGATCTGCTAACCTCGGCCTCTTGAGTAACTTCAGTAGTTTTGTAATGTCTCATAGTGGGAGAAATTACAATATTCTGCAGATTCTGTCCCTATTTCCATTTGATGGAAAACACATTTAGTATGGGAGAGAGGATTTCATGTATTAACTGTGAACTAGTTCTTCCTCGCCTTTTTTTTTTTTAAACCAAGATTTGATCTAATGCTTCTTACTATATTTTACCAGAAGGGGGCACAAGAACCTCATCTGTTATTTAAGTGAATACAGAGTGTTTCCAAAGTTGTGAAGGCTCTTGACAAATAATAAATATGAATGAAAAGTAAGAATAAAAAGTGCTACAAACAATTAAGATTATGTATTTTTTTAACCCTGCTTTAAGAGTTAGCCAGTGGGGAAATGGATAAAGCACTAAGTTTAGTTTTGTGCTGCAAGACTTTGCCATTATAAGATTATATACCTTGTAGAGGAAAAGGGGATTTCTTTAGGAGTTTGCACTTGGGGAGATTTTCAAGATGATAAAAATCAGTGATTTTAGATTTTAGAACTGAAGTGCATTTAGCAATATCTGGAAATATTTTGGCTGTCACAGCTTGAAGGAGAGGGCTGTGGCTACTGAAGTCCTGAGGGTAGAGGCTGGGGTGCTGGTGAGCACCCCATGATGCACAGGCAACCTCTCACAACAAGGAATGGCTGGTTAACAGTGTTAATGTGCTACTATTGAAAAACTCTCATCAAAGGTAAATCATATTTTTATTATGGATTCAGTGCTATCAAACTTTCCTTTACTTTTAAACATTTTAGACCCAAGGAGAAAATGCTGACTTGATATACCGAGACTTTCTGCAGGCTAGCACAGCATGTTTCACAGTTTTGAGCCAAGAAGGCAGCAGAATGAAACTAGGTGCTTGTTTTTTCCTTGCTTCCCTCACCAATTCCTTGCTGCTCCCTTGAGACCACAGTTACACAGTTCTTATTTTAAACATTTTCTTGAAAATTAGCCATAGAAAATGGAGATACTGAAAAATTTAAATGTGTAGAAATCCCAAAGAATTAAAAATCCTATAGAGTTCTTATATTTCTCGTATCCCTGGCTGGGATAGGATTGTGTCCTTCACATTTTAAGGAAGCATCACATGCATTAAGAACACCACATTAGCACTATGACAGCAAGCGGTTCATATTTCGTTCAAATCGTTCACTAGCTGTATGCCCTTGGATAATCGATCAATGTCCCTAATTCTCCTTGTCTATAAAATGAATCTTACTCTAAGTCTCCATGAAGTCATGGATTCTGTTTTACTTGCCTGTTCATATCTCCAGTACCTGGGATGGAGTGTGTCAGTACAGGAAGAGCACTTAAAGCTCAGGTGTACACGTAATACTCAGTAAGCATCGGTATGCATCAGGACTGTCATATTCAGGAGCAGACAAAGGGAGGCTACAAAATTTAGTCATTTTCAAATAGTCAAACCTGTTTCTTTGTAAAAGATATTTCACTCATATGTATATATATATATCATAATGTTACTTTAAGCTCACAGTTGTTCAAAGCAACTGCTTTGAATTCCACGGATTGTTCGCAATAAAGAGAAATAAGAATCTTCTTTTCACTGAGTTAACTCATTCCACAAAGAATATATTCTTACTCTTTAAAAGTTAACTGATGTTAAGTGGAGACCAAAAAATACTTCAACAAGTCTGTTAAGGAAAATAGGTCCATAAAGAGAGATGTAGCCTAAATTCCAACCTGGTAAACAACATTGCTCATATAACATAGTGGTTAAAGTGCAGGATTTTGAGGTAAACAGCTAGGGTTGAAATTCAGTGAGTCTCTTTCATTGGCTAACCATTTGGCCTTGGTCAAATTGTTTAATCTGTCTAAACCCCGACTTCATTACAGTGTTTATTCTTAACATGTACACTAAGGATTGAGGTTTAGAAAATAAATTCAAAGTGAGTTAACCTAGTGCCTGGTACAGAGTAAGCTTCCTTATAATTATTGTTGTTATCCTAATTTAGCATTTGCATCACTTTGCTTCTGCAAAAGGATTTGGATTTGAGGTTGGGAATCAGAACCCACTAGGGTATAATTAACATAATAAGCATCATCATTGTCATCATTACTATCATGTCCATCACTACTATCACCAACATCATCCCATTTTTAGTACCTTCCCTCCAGCTTGGTTTTTGTCTCAAATTCTGACATAGGAGTTTGGACACTGGGGCTTAGAAAATTCAACTTGAATTATGCAAATTAAGTTCTTATGGTCTTAATATAATTTCATTCGTATAACATTAATCCTGTATCATATTTTTGGCATTTTTATTACTTTATTACATCTCTTTATTTCCATATGTACCAGATAGTAGAGTTTTATAAAAAGGGATTGTATTTTTTTATTTTATAAAAACACAAAACAAAATTTAATAATCATTTGTTCTATTTTTGAATAAATTTAATGTGGCACTTAAAAATATTTATTGAATGAATAAATTAAATAAAATTTACAAACACATACAGACTTGAACATAATCTTATTCTGTTTTATTGCTCTCTCACTTGGTAATTACAGAACTTGTTTAATCAAAAACGCTTTTAGATATCTATGAGTATAAAGGGAACTAGACTTGGACTCTCAGTCTTTGACTTAAGAGTTTAACTCTGCCCTTAAATTTCAATTTTGTATTTTTGCTAAGTCACTGTGGTTTATAATTTCTACCTGAAAAAACTCCTCTTGATATTCTCCTTTAAAAATGTAGGAAAGAAACAGAGTGTCAAATTGTTTTTTAAAATTTTAAACATATGCTATATACTATAATGATTATTGCTATTTTTAATTATTTTTGAATTTTAGAAGTATTTCAGTTTTATTTTTAAAAAAGTAATCTATGTAACAATATACTGTGGTCTCCCTTTCTGGTTAACAAGGTACTGTCTTGTTCATAATAGGCACTCAGTTAATTGTAATTGTTGTAGCTATATTAATTAGCTCTTTAGTAGGCTGCCTTTCCAAAGGTGAAACTCAGTTTCTCTGTTCTCTCTGTCACCATTGCTATGGAAGGATTCTGCCTTTGCAGTATGTTAAGTGCTCACAATTTTCATCTCCTTTGAGAATATGATAAAACCTGGAGTAACTGAGCAATATTAAATTTAATTTAATTTAAATTTAATTTCCAGTAATTTCTCCATTATCCTAAATATCCCTTCTTGTACGTTAGGATCCCACGTGGGACCCAGGCCCCTTTCTTATTACTCCATTTTGTTTCCATTCTGTCTTCTATGAAGTTCACTATGGTTCTTTTTTGGGAACAGGGGCCAGCAGTTAATATTTTTATTCCTTGAAGAACTTGTGATTAATTCAAGAGAAAAAGAAGGACACTTAGAAGTAGGAATGAGACACAAAATAATACATTAATGTTCAGCTTCTCATCCTGATAGTTGAACAGACACAGAATCTATCCACATTCCTTAATCACAAAGACCAGAGCCACAACAGAAATATGTACAGTTATGCAATTCAACAGCATTTGTAACTGTCACATAATTCTACAAGGTTCTGAAGCTTACAGTATTACAGTATTCAAAGATTTTCCCGTTCTGCGAACCTGAGAGCCTGAAAGTGTGAAATAAGAAGTAAATTGCCTACTCACGGGGGTACAGCTGAAGGAAGCTGTCCAGTTTTGTTGACCTGGTGGTGTTCCGTTGCTGGGAAATATTCTGATCTGTCTCGTACTGAACAAATAAGTGAAATAAAACAATCATGGCAACCTCCAGGCCGATGGCCATGAGAGGAAATTTGAACCTCATGTTTGTGGCAAAGGACAGAGACACACTGAGGACTTTAAGGCTGTAAAAAGTTGATAAGAACAGAGGAGAGCTGTGTGTGTGAAATCAGGCTGCATGTTCAAGGCACACCAGTGATGTCACAAGAAAAATGGGCAAGAATGGTTGACATGTCCTACCCATTGAAAAATTATGCTCTGTAATCTAATATTAGTTTGAATGTTAGTTTGAAGAAAATACAGTGTGGATTGGGAGATGCCACATCTGTTGTACAATGTAGATTGGAAGATATCAAATGATCCATTCCACTAGTGTCTAGATCCTATTGAACTTAATTCAATAGACTCTTCTTAAGTGATATGTGTATATACCAGAAACTGTGTTAGCCTCTTTAGGAGACACAAATCTAAACAAAATATAGAAAGGGTCAATTGACTTCCTTGAAGAAATTAGGAATTTAGTTGTGGAGGCAGAAGTATAAGCAAATGATTGTGTAAAAACAGGTAATAAAACAGTGATTGTAAAAATATTAAAAGACATAAATTATTATAGAACACAATTTTATTATTAATACATTTTGCCTTAAGCTAACAACCACTATCTTGTTAGGTGATATTGATATGTAAACTAAAAAAAGAAGGATATGCTGTCAGTAGAAGAGATAAAAGGAGCAGCTTAAATCTTAGAAGAACATGGGTTGTTTAAAGAATACCAAGCAATTAGTTAAAGCTAACTAATGGAGAGGGAAGGAGTGAGAGGGTGAAAATAAAGCTGTCTTGGCAACTGGACTGCATTGTGAAAGGTCTTACACTCTTAAGGGTGCTAGATGTTGAATATTATTCCATAGGTGACGGGCAATATGGAACACTGTAAGAAGCAATTTACCTATTTAGTATATTTTTCTTTTTTTGAAATTAGTTTAAGTGTTTTTATTTTTCTGTTTTAATTATAATTGTTAGCACATATTAATTATACAAGATAATACATTTCATTATGAGATTTTAATACATATAATGTGCTTTGATTATATCACCTTCCCTATTACCTTCTTACTCCTCTTCCCCATCTTCTTTTCCTTCTTTGAGAGTCTTTATTTTTGCTGTGTGTGTGTGTGAGTCTTTCTGATACGTTTTTCCACAATAGAACAAGACATCTTAGGACTAAGTGATGTCTGAAATTTTATAAATATGTAACTCAGATACTTGGAAAATGATATTTTTATTGTTCCTGCTAGCAGGCCTAGCAGGGTGGGTTCACATATCTTTCTATGGGGATATGCATATATGTCCTACATGTTGCTTTCTGGCTTTGTAGTTGCCTAAAGCGGGTTTGTGAGAATGTCAGCAAATCATAAATTTAAGAATTTATATTAATAAACCACACAAATGCTTGTGAAAAACAAGCAACAAATTATACATTGCAAGAGCACCTAACCAATATTTCAAAATTCTTTAATAAAGTGATAAAGTATGTTAAATAACCCAAGGCATTTCACATCACTCTTTTACTGTGACAATTCTAGTAGCTCAGTAATTAGCTAGCACACTGAGAAGTTTCTCTTGATACACTTGATGAGATTATTGAAGTATTTGGGTTCAATGTGTTCACTTTGAGGACTTGGGGTTTGCTGCTCTTCTTCCAAATGTAGACCTTTGTATTGAAATAAGCTGCATCACACAGGACTCGGGAAAAAAACTATTTCTCTTGTTCGGCTTCACAGGCACAATTTTCTCTCTAAGTAAAACACTCTTCTTAAAGGTTTTCTCGTCCCACCCCATATATAGCATCCTTCAGTTTTCAGATAAAATGTCACTTGGAAGGATCAAAGGTCTGACAGGATGGACACATGACAATGTGACCCTGAAGATTCCAACAGCCCTTTGTAAAAATGTCTCTCCTGACAGTTTTTGATCATGAAGTGAATGTGCTGGAGGATGCATATGTGCCCAAGTACAGGTGATTTACCTGTTGCCTTGTCTGCTCTGATACCCCAGCCTGGCTTTCCTTTAATGCCTTTTAGTAAAGCAGGTGAAATTGGAAAGAATCTTGAATGAGTAGTCATGTTCTCATCTTAGACTGACCTTTGACTTTCTGTTTGGTTTTAGGAAACTGACACAATTTTTTATATCAATTATTGAATACATGTGAAATGTACCTAAAAGTTATTAGGAACTTACTGTTAGTGAATAGTGATTGGGCAGAACCACCACTGCTTTGAGATTCTCTGTCTCTCTTCCCTTTATTTGTACATCTGCTATGGTGGAGCAAGATGCAGCTTTAGGAGGACAAAAAAAAAACTTAAAGGTTTTCAGTTATCTGTGTTCTGGATACCATATTAGGTCTTTATTTATTCACCATTTCTAGTCTCATTGAAATTTTACAAACATAACCTTCTCCACTGGTTCAAATATCTAGTTACTCAATCACCCAGCTGCTATACTAGTATGAAGTTAAGTGACTAGAGAGATGGGTAGATATGAATAGAGTGACAAATGAGAAATCTGGCTAGTAAGGTGGCAAATGTCTAGGGAAGTTTTTTTTTGGAAAAATTTGCAACCTCTGGGTAAACACAATAAATTATAAAAATGAAGGCATACTATTTAAATAATAAAATCATCAGCTTGGCTGTAGTCCACTGATAGTTGGAATCATACCAGATTTAAAATTTTTTTATTTTGAATAATTTT
This sequence comes from Hystrix cristata, assembly GCA_004026905.1. Classification (NCBI taxonomy): domain Eukaryota; kingdom Metazoa; phylum Chordata; class Mammalia; order Rodentia; family Hystricidae; genus Hystrix; species Hystrix cristata. The sequence goes on along the minus strand of PVJO010022199.1, from coordinate 10,332 downwards.
AGATTTACAGAAGTGTTACCAGCTTATCAGAGAACTTTTTATTACCTGTCATCAGTTTCCTCTAATGTTAACCTCTCATGTGACCATAGTATAATTATAAAAAAGGGAATAAAACTAGTATTAATACACTGTTATTATCTAAACTGCAGACTTTTTTCTAGTGTCTTTTCTCTGATGTAAAGTGGAATCCAGGATGCCATACTGTACTTAGTCAACCTGATGTTTTATTTTTTCATTGTTTCTAAAAGGTCTTTAGTCTCTCCTTGTCTTTCAGATCCTTGACTCTTCAGAATCTAGTAAGATAGTCTAGAATGTCCCTCAGTTGGGGTTTGCCTGATATTTTCTCATAATTAGGCTAGGGTTATGGATTTTTTGGTTTAAATACTCTATAGGCAAAGTGCTCTCAATCCAGCATACCAGGGGGTACATATTGTTATATTATCTCATTGTTGATTTTTACCTTAACTACTTGGTTAAGGTAGAGAAGAGTTTTAATCCAAAAATATTCTCTCTTCACAACCTTGCCAAGAAAGGATTATGTCTCAAACACATATCCCTTCATTCTCTAATAATAAAATGACCATGGTAGCTACTATACAAAAGTAAGGAACAAACAAGGACAAGCTAGAGAAGGAAAAGATGATGGAGAAAGTGGGGAGACAGCAAAAATTGCATCTGGATTCCACTGAGATCCTAATTGCTGGCCTTGCAATTGAGCTCATGGGAGTATACTGCTTAAATGAAAGTCATAGGAGCCAGGCGGCGCCTTGAGCAAGCTGCTTTTCAAAGATAAGGCTGAAACTGAAGTCTTTACTTTGTTTTCCTTCTAGAACTTGGTCTCAGTCCCCACCACATTTTATCATTATGCCTCAGCTTGCTGACCCTCAGGCAGTTATGTGTCTTCCAAGCAAGCATTTGGTAGCATTTTTAACATCCACTGACACCTGGTATTTGTCAAACTCTTTACATATGCCAAGTATAATCCTTAAAACAGTCCAACAAGGTAGTTGTTTGCTTATTAGCATTTTACAAATGGGAAACACATAGACTAAATAGTTGTTGACGTCTAATGCCAGTTTGAAAATATCAGTACTTACAGTGCAAATCTGCCTGATTCTAAAATTATCCTTCTTTTTCTTTGGCTAATTAATTTTGTTGTTCTTCTAAGCCTTTCAGGTGTGACTTCCCTTCACAGATAATTACATTCATTTCCCTTCATAAATAATTACATACATATATGCTCACATGTGTGTGTTCACTAATTTATAATTGTAGCTTTCAAATGATAAGCTACAAAGACTTGTATGTTTTTTAAATGATCATACCTGTAGAACTATACACAGTAAGTATGAATGTTTATGTATGCATTGTTACTGTCATTGCATTTGCTATTCACCTTTTGGGCCTCCTGTTATACATCTGTACACAAATATGTTCTCATATACATACGTCTTACTTTTAATAGCATCATAATATAATAGTTTGAATATTTATTTGTTTATTCGAAAACAGGGTCTTTTAATGTTGTGCAGTCTAATCTCAACTTCATGAGTTCAAGTGATCTTTTTGCCTCAATTTCCATAGTAGCTAGGACTGCAGGCATGTACCACCATGCCTGGCTTAGTATTTTGTTTGTAATTAAAAATTTAACCATATGCCTTAGAAAATCTTTCTTTTCTTTCTTTCTTTCTTTCTTTCTTTGTTTCTTTCTTTGTTTCCTTCTGTCTTTCTTTCTTTCCTTCTGTCTTTCTTCCTTCCATCCTTCCCTCCTTCCTTCCTTCCTTCCCCTCTCTCTCTCTCTTTCATCAAACCCAAGGCCATTGCACTGAGATACATCCTCAGGCCTTATTTTTTAATTTCGAGACAGAATCTTGCCATGTCACTAAGTTGCCCAAGCTAGGCTTGAACTTGTGATCCTCCTGCCTCAGCCACCAAGAGTGCTGGGATTGTAGGCATGCATCACTGTGCCTGGCTACCATCTTTATTTTATAAGATGGTAAAAATATTCAATAGTGTGGATGAGTCATTTTTATTAATAGAGACTCACTAAAGACTTTTTTTTTAAAGAGAGTTACATCCAAAAGGATAAAACCTCTACTCTGCAACTTCAGGCATTAAAACAAGCAGGGAAGGAGATGCTTTGGACTTTTTTGGAACATGCAGCATAGGTTGATGTTCAAAGCCTCAAGCATAAACTCCAGACTGCCTGGCTTCCCATCTCACTAAGCAAGAATGATGCTGCGGTGTCCTGACCTTTGAGCCTGCAGCCCTCAGGTGCTTTTGTGAGCTGCCTGGTACCCTTCCAGCAAACCCTTTTCTCTTATTAGAGAGGATTTGGTTTCTGTAGTTTGTAACTAAGACACTTGATTCATTTCCCTCTCTGTACCTTTCTCTAACTTACTGTTCACTCAGAACATTTATCAGGTTCTTTCTATGTACTGACCGAAAGCTACAGTGCTGGTATTGCTCTTGTTAAACAAACTCAGAGAGATGTCCAGGAAAAATACATTAGTATTAGGCAATCCTAGACAACTGGAAGTGATTATACAGTGTGTCACTGAATTTAGACTGTGTGTACAAGTCAGAACCTTGAGATTGTTTGTCTATAAACACACATACTGCCGGGCGGCGTGGGGAGTCACTTTAAGCTAAACAAGAAATTATCTATTGATTGATGGTTTTTTAAAAAAGTTTTTTGAATCCAGTAATTTTTCTTTCTTTAGCAAGCATTTTAGGAGAAGCAAATCGGAGGTATTGTCCAGGTGTAATAACTCGGCAATTTCTGTTTAGGTTTGCATTTCTGTGGAGACTACCACATAGCACTGGATTATTCTTATGCCTGGAGCATCCTTCCCAGTGGCTTCTGCTTGATGCAGTGCATCACCCAGTTCTCTCTTTTGGACTCAACTCAAACCCACCTTGCCAACTACTGAAAGGAAGAAACTGTTTATCTGACTGTTCATTTTAATCTCAGCTCCCAGTTTGAAAGATTAGCTCACTTAGAAACTATCTCCCATGGATTAATTGAACTATTTATTAGAGCACTCTGGCTCTGAACTGTCCATGACTTTTTGGTTTTCACATTTGCTCCATTTTGATTTTCTTTTACTTCACTGCGCTCATGAACTCTGTTTTCCTGTAGGGACAAAACTATTCTAACAGCTCTAGTCATAGCAGTAAGTTTATCTGCTATCACCTTCAAGTTTATAGTCCCTGGACTAGTGTCCACCATGAACTAGTCAGTTGAATAAAATGACATTTTAAGAAATATGTCCTTGTGTTGGATGTATGTGATAAACAGTTCCTAAAGGTTAGGGATAAAAGATAAAAGCAGGCAGTGGGAAGAACAAAATTTATGAATATAGAATAGGAAAAAAAAGATTCATATACATACAATTGATCCATAGCACTATTTTTAAATGTCTTTTACTCCCATAAGGATCATGTTTTCCACTGTGAGGTGTATTGCCCATTTAAAGCTTTCCTGTATTCTTTTTATAAACCAGATTTCTTCCATGTCCACATTTTTGAATGAAGGTCGACTCCCTGATTGAATTTCTCTGGTTCCCATAATCTCTAGGGCTGGCTGTAATTTTCTGGTGAAGATTATGCTAGTGATCAATGTGATTATCATTTCAAATAATGAGGTAGCAGGATTATGGATATTTACACATGTGATTCTAATTTTTTAATGTCAGTCTTCTTAATCTATGCCTTATTTTTTGGTATCAAAACAACTGGAAACATTAAAAACATTGATGGCTTATTGGGACTGGAAGGATATAAACAATTTTTCAAACTTTAGCTCAGAAGAAGTTTTTGTGTCTCACTGGTAGTAAAAATGAAAGGCTTTAGTACTTAAATCCTGAAGAAAACAAACACATAAAAGAACAAAAGCAAAACAAAACAAAAATCCAACTAAAGCCCTTCATGTACCTCCTGCACCCTGGGATACTCTTAACTTTGCAACAGTTGGCCAGCGGCTGTGGGCTGCCTTGGGCCTCCCACTGTCTAGCCCAAGTATATATTAAATTCAAGCCCCTGGTACTTTGCAGATGTAATCAAATCAAGGTAACACTGATCTAGAGTAGGCCTTAAATCCAGTAACTGGTGATTTGATAAGGAGTGAGAGACTTGCAGATAATGAGGAAGCACAGGCAGAGGGGGGACAGGTGAGGGAGGCAGAAGGCAGAGACCAGCCTGAAGGAGCTGCAAGTGTGGAATCCAAGGCCAGCAGCACTGTAAATCACGGGAGAGGCAGGGAGCTATTCTGTCCCAGAGCCACCAGAAACACCTCCACCACTCTTGCCTTGATTTTGGATTTCTAGTCTCCAGTCCTGTGAGAAGATAAATTTCTGCTGTGTTCAGTCACCCAGCTTGTGGTATATTGTTACAATATAGTCCCAGGAAACTAGCACAGCAGCCACCCAGTTTCAGACTCTTTCTGTCCCCATCACCAGAGAGGATGTGATATCTCTCCGCTTTCTGATGAACAATCTTTATTTCGGGCTTCCTAGGAAAGTCTCCCATCCTCCCTCCCTTCCCCCCATACCACACCCCCGCATCAAGGTTTATTGCAGATCTGGGACAATTTTATTTATTTTTAATTAAATTAATTCTTTTTTGTGGTCCTGGGAATGGAACATGGGGCTTTTGCAGAGCCACATTCCCAGGCCTTCTTTTTATTTATTTATTTTCAATTTTGAGACAAGTTTTTTTGCTAAATTGCTCAGTTGCCCACTGGGATCAAACTTGCAATCCTCCTGCCTCAGCCTTTTAGTATGCTGGGATTTCAGGTGTGTGCCACCATGGCCAGCTGCTGTCATGGATTCTTTGTATTTACCCTGATAAGAGACGCCAGGATTTTGCAGCTTCTCTCCAAGTGTTGTGGAGGCTTCCAGGTGGTGTCCTACACGTGGTAGTGAATGCAGCTGCATCGGCAGTTGTCACTACTTCATTCCACATGGCAAACAGTAGTGTCTCCCCTGAGTTCTCTAGTTCTGAGTGTTGCTGCTACCTCTCCTATGTTCTCTCTCACATGTGATCATTTTTCAAGCTTTCTGACTACCTTGCATTTTCTGCTGTGTGCCCAGGGCAGTGCCCCAACTGGATGTGGTTGCACACCCGTGCCTCTGGCTGTCGGCTGCTGGTAAGGGATGCTCCCCAGGACACTGCCAGCTTTCTTGTTCTTCCAGGCCACCATTTCCTGCCTGTTGGAGGCCCCCACTGCTCGGCTGAGTATAGAAATCTCTAGTAGTTTCTGTTGTTACCACTTTGCCCTTCTCTGCTGAGATCTGTTGTCTTTCCTGCTCTCCTTTGCATTTTAAACTACCTTCCAGGGGCCAGCAGGCTTCTCCAGCAGCGGTGGCACCAATGTACCTGTCCAGTACAGCACTTCCCACTTTGTGCTTTGCTCAGCCCACATCACTGCTGGTGAGGAAGGCAGAGGACTTGGTGTCAGGGTTGAGAGACTGGCTCCCCTGTTTTATTGGAAGTGTCCACCAAGTGCTATTTATTATCTAATGGAGTCGTATGAAACTCAGTGAATTAAATCTTTTCTTTTTAACTTAATGTACAGTTTTTGTCTTTACTCTGCTGAGAAGAAGAAGAGCTAATGATCATGGAGAAAGAGTAGAGAGTTGATGAAGCAAACTCTAAGAGACAGGTTGCTTCAAATCCAGAACAGGTTAAGTTTTAACAGAAGGCACATCACTCTTGCAGAAGACAACATCTTTCTGAGAGGAGTTGGCACATGAGCTGGAGGTCAGGGAGCCTGAGTTCAAACCTGGGTTCAGTCTCTCACTGGCTTGGTAACTATTGGCCCAGTAATCTACCTCATCTCCAGAATGGAAATGAAAATAGTTCTCACTGTGCTGTGGAAGGCTATGGCATGTACAATGGTGTGCGTGCATGCAGTATCCAAATATATGAGAAATTTCATTTAAAGTGCTTACCACAAAATCTGGCATAGAGTGAAAACTTTATACACGTGCCATTATTGAAGAGATATATTTTATTTTTATATATATATATATATGGAGAGAGAGAGAAATCTTTCTTGCTTACCCCTTTTTTTCCTTTATAAAATGAAAGCAAGGATTTATTTGAACACCTAGTAAGATTATTTAATAAATTAATAACTATTCACCTTAATTACTCAAAAATAAATGAAATTTTTCTGTTGGCTCTTTTTGGTGGAAGCTACTAGAATTAGACCCAATTCTAGCCAAGTATTCTATCACCAAACTATATCCTCAGTTCTTTTCTAGAATTTTATTTTGAAACAGGGACTCACTAAGTTGCCCAGACTGATCCTGAACTTGCGACCCTCTTGCTTTAGCTTCCTGAGTAGGTGGGGCACTCAGACGTGAGCCACTGTACTCAGCTTCAAATTTTTCTCATCTTGGGAAAATTCTGCTTCCCAACTTATTAATCAGCCATAATAAATGTGTAATGACTAGCACATTTAAGATATTATCATATCCAATTTTATTTAACTTTTTAAAATATAAATTTTGTTTCATATTTTTACTCCCATTAACTTTGTAATACATGCATCATATTCTTTCCCAATTGCACACCCAAGAAAGTTTCATGTGTTCAGAGTTGAGAAAGTATTGAATGTACAAATAAAAAAGTCTGGAAAAAATATATAAAATTTTTTTTACAAAAATACAATTTGGTTTGCAAACAGAAGCTTTGGAAAAATTTTGTTTTTCTTTGTGAACTCTGCATCAGTGAACATGACTGAGGTCATTTTTCCCCCACAAACAGAAAGTGGCCCTCTTTTCCAGAATCGTGGAACGAATTAAGTTTGTGAACCGAGGTATCACTGTATATATATAAAAAAAAAAGCAAATCCAAACTGCTCAGTCATTTGTTGATTTTTCTCAGAGGAAAAATTACATAAAGAAGTCAAGATTACTTAAATATTAAAAGAGGTTTGGCTGATAGAAAAATAATTTTAGACTGTTTCTATTTTGTAAATAAGGAGGGAGGAGTGGAAGAGAGAGGTGGGGAAGGGAGAGGAACCAAGATACATCATGTACAGGTACAAATTCACTATGATGAATGTGATCATTATGTATACAGTGAACCAATACATGTTCTTGGTGAGTAAAAAAACAAAAATAAACCTTTAAAAAAAGCCAATGAAAACAATAAGGAAATTTAAAAAGAGAAAATAAATTGAATTTTGTAGTTCTGATGTTAGATATTATAGAAATCTTGGTTCAAACTTTAAAGCATCACTCCCTCAAAAGGCAGGTTCCCATTTCATTATAACTGTGACTATACTTAAATCTAAGCCCAATAGTACATGGAAAGGTTTTTTTGAGACAGAATCTCACTACTATGTAGCCCTGGCTGGCCTTGAACTCATGGTGATCCTCCTGCCTCAGCCTCCCAAGTGCTGGGATTACAGGTGTGTGCCACCATGCCTGGCAGAAGTTGTATTTTATAATTACATATACCATTATGACTGAAAGATGATTTTTTAATTTTATGAACAAATTCTAAGAACTGAATTTATATTATTTCATTGTTGTTACACTTGCATGTAGCCTCACAAGTGGTTTGTACTTCTTCATCACTGCATTGGTCTTGCAGACTATTGCAGTTGCCACCTTTATTGTAGTATCTGCAAGGGTTAGCTGAAACAAAGAAGAGTGCAGTTATTGTCCATTAATAAACATGAATAATTACTGTCTTAGTGAAAGTTCTTGGAGAGGTAACAGGTGAAAATCTAAAATGAAGCTTAAAACATTTGTGCATGAATACATATCTGGGCATATAGATATAGTAAATGTTTACCCAGTCATCTAACATTTAAGCAGCACATACGGTCTGGAATGTTTTAGGTTATTGGTTTATGCATTATTGATAATAAAGAAGCAAGTGACATATGTTATCATAAGTAGTAATAATCACTTTTCAGAGCATACCCTAAAGTGGCTCTAAAATCATACCAATCTTCAATTAATGTTAATCATGAAAATAATTTTAAAATTATTTATAATGCTTTTATTATATGTAGGTAGTACTCTAAGTGTCTAATGTATACAAACTAATATAACCCTATTAACATTCCTTATTGAGCTCCTATCTGCAGTTTACTATGATTTCCACAGTATGCGTGAGTAGATCATGGCACAGTGCAGCTGACTTGTGTGCCTAAGATCCACCTAGGTGAGTTAGGGCCCAAACCAAGTTGTTGGTTCTGTGACTGGTACTCCAGAGCTCTCTCAGGAATTCTAAAATGCTTTCTTGATCATTCTGAAATGCCGAAATATCATGACAACCTTTAAACTAGTCAACCCTAAATCATGTACTATTTGGTTTATGTTATGGATATGCATTAAGAAGGATAGGATGAATTCTTTTAAAAATATCTGTGTTATGGCTTATGCTACAAAGACTCTTTAATTAATCAGAATACTTCTTAGTGACACTGGAGAGCTCAAAAGAACTCTATGATTTCTTCCATATTGCTAGATGGTGTTCGTATTCTGGTAAAAAAAAAAATCTCTTATGGGAGAATAAGAAACCTTGTTCTTAGTACTGTAGGGACCATCAGTCACCAAGCCTTGAGGCACTGAACCAAGCATGTCAGTCTAAGTTCCCTTGCTTCTAAAATGAAGAAACTGGTTTTCTTTATTCTTTAGTACAGAATGAACTTTATTATACTATATCAAAGCCAATATATTGGTCAGTTATATAATATAGATTCATTGTAGGACAATTACATTCTTAATGTAATTCTAATATATGATATTTAATTACATACCACTTACATTATTTACATACTATAAAGCACATTTAAGTTTGTAATATTCTCATCTTGTGTTCTTTCAACTATACAAATTATTTCTTCTTTCCATAGATGATGCACACTAGATGTTTCTCCCTTAACACCCTTGTTATTTTTACTTTTTCAACACCCTTGTTAAAACAAAATTATTTTGTACCAGTTTTTGCCTCTAATGGTGATATTTCTGCATAGAATCTTTTCCAAGATTTGAAAATATTAGCATTTATTAAAAGGCATGAATCTTTGCAGACTTTAACAAAATAGCATTAGGGAGTTAGGACAAGACTGGGGACCAAGAAGTATACGAAATACTCATTAGGAGTGGGCCCAAGCCTTTAAAGTATGGAAGCAAAATGAAGAAAGAAAGAAAGAAGGTGTAGTGCATTATGGTCTTCTCCCTGACTCCTAGTTTTATGCCTTACAAAATAGGAATAAAAGTTATCTTACAACAGATTGAATGGGTTTTAAAGATAGTGCACTTAAAAGCACCTTGACCATTACAAGAAATTCACAAATGTTCAGAATGGTGGTGATGCCAGGGGCACATGAATGTGAACATGCAGTCATTTTCACCTCAGTCTCTTTATAGAACTGGCCTCCTGGATGTGCACTCATGCAGCACACTCAGAGTGGAGAAACCCTATCAGGAGCCTTTGGAATCTTGTGCGGTGAGAATATGAATCAGAGATGACCCGGCCTACTGAATGATGAAATTGACCATGAAATCAATGCCATTTCTTTTAGGTCATTTTATAAAGTTTCTCTTGATTCAAACGTGGTTATATATTTAATATTTGCTGAACATTCAATAGTATTTTAAGAAATTAGCAAGATTAGTTTACGTAATTCTGTTGTTTTAAGGATTAGAATAAGGCCCTGGTGGGATGGAATACTAGCTAGAAGGATGGTGAGATTGAGTATGGGGAAATCTACATACAGATTTACAAATAAAATAGCTGTAAATGTGCGAGATTGTGATTTCTTGAATATGTACCAATGGGTGAGAAAAGGAGATTAGATAATAATGGTGGTTAATGAAAGGCCATGACAATTTTGCTTTTTTTTTTTTGGTGATGGAGATTGAGCCCAGAGACTCATACACACTCCACCATTGAGCAATGCCCCAGGCCTTGCCTTTTTAATTTCTTTTTTTTTTTTTAATTTTTTTATTATTTTTTACCAAGAACATGTATTGGTACATTGCATACATAATGATCATAATCAACATGGTTATTTTGTACCTGTACATGATACATCTTGGTTTTCCCCCCTCTTCCCCCCTTCCCCTCCCCTCCCTTCCATTCACCCGCCCCTCCCTATTTGCAATAAGTGTAACTACACCTTACCATTTTTCCCCCCTTTCATCTTACTTTTCTTTTAACCTTCTTCTTTATCCCCCTTTTCCCTATCTAGTTCTCTCTTTTAAATACAATAACTATTCTACCCCTTTGTCCTTATTTACACTTATGGTTTCTCATATCAGAGAAACAATTCGATGTGTACTAATAAGTGTCTGATTTATT
>PVJO010022198.1:0-28531 GCA_004026905.1 Hystrix cristata | reverse complement strand
TAGAAGACCCCAAGAATTCCACCAAAAAACTTCTAGATTTAATAACTAAATTCAGTTGCGTAGCTGGATACAAAGTCAACACCCAAAAGTCAATAGCATTCCTATATACCAATAACAAACTCACTGAGAAAGAAATAACAGAAGTTATTCCGTTCACAATTACATCGAAAAAAATGAAATACTTAGGAATCGATCTAACCAGTACTTTTAAAGTTCCCCATTTGGGCCTTTCAATCTCTTGTGCACGTTTTTCCTGGGCTTGCCTGTGTGTTTTAGTACAGGCTGTGTCTTGCACCAGAGCATAGGACCAAAGGGAAGAATTAGGCCTGAAATCACATGGGTTTGCATGTGTGTGCTCAGAGGAAGGGGTGCGCAATTTTTTGCTTTTTGAATAAGTGTAGTGAGGGCAGGCAGGGGCTGTGCCCTCTCTTCCCCCAGGTCTTCCTTATCTTTTTCATCTTCCAGGCACTCATTTCCACTCTTTGGACACCAAGCTGCCCCATCACCACCCAATAACCTGACCCCCTTTCGGTACCCCCAGCTGTTCAATGGGCCATTCCAAAGCTCTGTCACCCTTTCTATTTCCAAAGAACCTCTTCTAACTTGACTCCCTTTTAGACGATATAGTCAAGTGCACATTTCTATAGCATCATTCGAAGCCCATGAGATAAACAAGCTTTGTTGAGTTTCATGTATTAAAAAAATTAAAAAGATAACAGTTAAGTAGAAATGTAAAATTTTAAAAAGCCAAATAGGAAATGAATGTTCTCTCAGCCAACCATTTCCTACTGAGGGCTTTCTGTGCAATGCCGTCTATGAACAGTTCACTGTTCAGCTTTAAACAGATTGAAATGGTGCTAGGGGGAGGGAAATAGCAGCAAACCCCAGGTCCATGCGGAAGTGAGGCTCAGTGAGCCCCTGAGCTGCTGCAGCAGCCGGCTGTGCAGGCCTGCGTGCCCGTGTTGAAGGGAAGCCTTTAAAAGCTATCTTTTTAACAGGATGAATGTGCAAAGCTACCGGGGAGGGGAAAAAGGCAGCACAAAACTGCCACTTGAGCATTGCTTCCTGTCCATGTGGCTCTGGCTCTTTGCTGACAGTTATTCTTAGGCCTTCTTTGGCTTCAAAGATTTCCTCTTTTCTATTTTTGGTAGCAGAATATGGATTTGGATCTGCATAAACTCTCTTGACTACTAATCGGTGCCCCAAGGAGTGTAGGGCTGCTGTTTTCTGTAGCTATCAGTTCACTTTCTTTTCAACACCTCTACATGATTTTTAATATTAAGGACACAGATTTATGGGAAGGAGTCATTGAGTTTTCAAGCTGATTTGTAGTCTCTTAATTTGCACATTCTTTTCTCCAGCAGGGGCAACTCAGAGATCAACTCAAGTAATAGGGTCTGACTTCCGTGATGAGTGAAAGAATCCAGGTTGGTAAAACAGATGGCCATCGAATGACTAAAAATTAAGCAAGGATGATTTGCATTGCAGTAACATGTAACTGATTAAGCCCAATTCCGTGTTGGAAAGAAGTAATTGATGCCTATGTAATCTAAAGTTAGTTTAATCTGTATGAAATGTGACAGAAGGCCACAAGGCATCCCAGACTGGAATGCAAAGGACTCTGGCCCTGGCAAAGAAAAACAAGCTGCCCAAAGTGTTTGTAAAGCTTTCATGAAGTATGTTTCACTTTATACCCTCCAATTCTGTTTCTTGAATCACTTCTGCTTTTCCTGATCTCATGCCACTTGACTTTGCTGGTCCACCAGTAATAATAACCTCACATACTGTTGTGTTTTATCCAGGTATTTTAACTTAACTAACAAACAAGCAAATAGGAATATTAAGCGCTCAAGTCTTCCCATGACAATACAGGGCCAGCTACTTGGCCGAGTGCAGAATTGGGGATTAGGAATTTCCCCTGCTCTACCCAGCTTCCTCTGCCACATGATCTTATTCAGGGTCTCCCTCCCCGCCTTTAAAAGGGTGGCAAACTTATTCTTGAGAAAGATTATTGTGGGAATGTGTCAAATGAAACATCAAGGGGTTACTCCATTTTCCAAGGGTACTCAGCAAGTGTCTGCTTGCTATAGCATCTGGTTTGACCTTCACAACCCTCCAGAACCTACACTCCATTAATAATCTATGTGTATTAGTGATTTAATTTTATTTTACAATGAACAAACAACCCAAATAAAGCATAATAAGAATGGAACTTTGAGAATTAATTCTAGGCGCTTTGCAAATAGATAATTGACAAAAATATCAACAACAACAATTAAAAAAAAAAACCTAAACTAGGTCACATGTTGGGTTTCAGCCTTGGAAGGATAGCTTTATGTATATTTTACGTAACAGTTTTGAGTAGCAGGCAACGATATCTGCTCAGCTTAGCAGTGAGCTAAAAAGCTACACAACAGAGTTAAAAGAAAGCTTCTCTTAAGTTTCTCCAGAGCATTTTGACCCTGCTGAATTTTTCAGAGGTTGTTTTAAATGTGTCCCAATCAGACTTGTTCAGAAAGAGAGCATTGTATTTCTCAAGGGAATGATAATTTGCTCTTTTACTTTTCGTTTTTTAAAGTGGAGCAAATGCTAACTTTTAATAGGCTATCTGGCCTTTTCTGTACAGAAAACGTCCTCCCTCAGAATTCCTATGCAAATATCCAAACTGCAGGGTTGGGAAAAGGTTAAAAGGAACTGAAGACATCTATAGTGGCTCTTTCTGAGATACACTACAGCACTTGGCAGGATGAGGTGTTCCTAGCAGGTGCTGGATTTGCTATAAATGGACAATTTATAAACAGAGCTGACAACTGGGAAAACAGAGGAGTGGGGAATGCGGGCATTCCAGGGGCCAGTGGTTGATTTCCTATCAGATGGTCCTCAGCATGGAAATATTGATAGCTACTGCGCTGAAAGAAAGCCAGTTGGCTGATGCGTGAAAGGGCTGTACCTCAGTTCATGCACGATCTGCTGCTAGATATTTTAAATAGGTCAGTGCAAATTAGCTTCTCCAGGTTGGTACTTCCTTAATTAGCAATTTAATTGCAAAGTCTTTTCCTCCCTCCTCAACCTTGACTGAATTAACTCTCTTCCCTATGTATAATGCCAGAAGAATGGGACCTGGGAGAAGTCTGACTTCATGGACAGAAGAGGGATCTGGGGTGGTGGGAGAGGATTCACAGCACACTTTAGTGCCTAAAGCCAACATAGAACATAGCTAAGGCAAGTCATGTATGTGACCCACAGCAGCAGTTTTTGGCTCATTGTCCTGGGGGAGAAAGGAGGAGAGCCTCTGGGCCTGGACCCCTGGGGCAGAGAGTGAAATATCGGCAGAGACATCTCCTTTCTCTTTTGCTGGTAGTTAAGAGCTGCCACAGTAAGACATTCCTGAGACCCCTAGCAAAGTTTTGAGTATTCCCATGGGTGCATTCTGTTGGTCACATCCATCCTTTCCACTGTTTTGGGTTTTGTTTTGAACCAATTTTCCCCAGTATGGGTGTTTGATGGTGGTTCCCAGGTTGGTAGCAGTGGATGGCCATCCTGCGTACATATCAGCAGCCTTCCACTGGAGCAGAGTTCTAACTACAACGAGCAGAGTGGCCCTACCTGTTTGTTCTGCACGAGTGGTTTTTCCAGGAGACATTTATTTGGCTGGGACTCTACTTTTCTGCCAACCACACCCTATTGTTTTTCTCTTCCGAGGAGCAGACTGATTCTGCAAGGACTTTTCACTTCCTTACAAGGAGTGAAAATTGCACAGGCCTGAAGATTAGGTTATTGAATTGGATGCATATCCCAGCACAAAGGTTGGTCTAGGCATGAGGGCTGTTGCAGCTTTAGGACTTTGAAGGAGTCCAGAGCAGTGACTGTTTGGTGCCACATAATGGCAAACACACTCTGCTAGAGAGCAATCCAAGACATTGAAGTGATAGGTACTTTGTTCTTTTTTTTTTTTTTTTTTTTTTTGGTGGTGCCAGGGATCGAACTCAGGCCCTTGTGCTTACAATGCAAGCACTCTAATCACTGAGCTAAATCCCCAGCCCCCGAGGTACTTTGTTCTTGATGAGAAGTCATGTTTGAGTGCAAACTCCCAAGAATTATTCTTGCCTCTAGGAATCAGGGGTTTACCAGATGGGGTGGATTCTTTAGTAAATGTGTGAGAAATCTTTCTGAGCATCTATTAGTTGCAAAGGACCACACCAGGTATAGAAGATAAAGGAAAGATAAGCACAGTAATTGCCACCCAAAAGTTTAGGAAGTGATTAGGGAGACACAACAAATTCTTACGAAAAGATGGTTCAATTGTAGCCACAGGGCATGTGCAAGCCTTGCACAACAAGGGAGTGCTCAAGTAATGGCCAGGCGGGCCAAGGATGGCTTGAAAGGAAAGACGGAACTAGAGCTGGGCCTCAGTGGGTGGGAGATTTTCAGTCATTGGAAATGTGAAAAAGAGCACATAGATCTAAAGGTCACCCAGAGTGAGGAGATCGATATGTCAGGACCACGAAGGCACATGACAGCAGGGTGACTGTGGGAGGGCCCGTCTCAAAGCGGCTAAGGTTGTGTATAGATGGAGCCTTTCTTCCTCAGTATCCCTCCCTTTCTTCACTCCTCTCCCCCGTTGGCCGTCTGACTAAGCTAGGGCCATATGAGCTTCTGCTTATGGAGTTTCCCCACCAACAGAGCCAAAGCGAAACAAAGGCAGATTCACTTTTTAAAGTTCACTGCTTGACTCTAATTCACGCACTCTTAGATTCCCAGTCGTGTTGCCCTGGTTTATTTGTGGGCTTACTGGACACTCGGATGATTCTTATTTTCATAGCTAACCCCAAAGGTCGTCTCTGAGCTCTGGGACCATCTGCTCAACTTGACAGACGGCTAAGGAAGGGCCACAGATCTGGGCTGGCTTGGGGTGCCCTGTAAGGGAGGCTCATCTTCTAAGAGCCCTGGGTGGAAGCATCTTTCCTGATGCTTTTTTCTGTTCTCTAATACTTCAATACATGATCTGCAGATAGCCAGCCTCGGCACCATCTAGGAGCTAGTTAAAACTACAGGATTGGAGGCCTATTAGATCAGGATCTGTGTTTTATGAGTTCCTGAGGGAGCCATGTGAGTGTTAGAATTTGAGAAGCACTGCTTTCAACCTAGCTGGGTGGAAGGTTCACCTGCAAATCTTCAAAAACATCCCTTGATGCTTTGTCTACCTCAGATGAATTAAATCAGAATCTCTAACGATGGAGATTGGTGTTTTAAAAACGTCTCCAGTGATGGACACTGGTGTTTTAAAAAAGTCTGCAGATGATTCTGAGTTGAAAACCACAGACCCACGTTCTGGGTTAGCCACTTTGTTTCTAAGGCACTGAATTCCCCTCATCTTGTAAGACGAAACATAGACCACGAAGGGAGTGAAAGTCATGCTAACCGAGCATTTATCCAGAGGCTGGTTAGGAAGCTCCGGCAAAGGGCAGATGCTAGCACTGGATCCACACACGAGTGTTAAGATGGCACCTTGTTAAAATTCCTGGTCATAAGTCTTGTCCTCTGGCTTTGGAGGGGGCCTCCATGTAGAACGTGGTTATCCTTGCCCCTCCTCTTTATATCCAGGGAGACTGTATCAGCCCAGCCCTGGGGAGGCATGCTTCCTCCCTATTTACATCAGAAGTACTTTAAAGAATTCTGAGTATTGATTTTCACACAATTGCTCACTTTGAGTGTGTGTGTGTGCATATAATGTATTTAATGTCTCTGTGTGTGTATGTGTGTATGTTTGTGTGTGTGTGAAGGTATATGTGTACATAGACATACAAACATATTGAAGAATACACAGAGGCGTTGGTGGAGTAAGCACCAGGTCTAAAAATAAGCAGAGTTAGTGACTGCCTACTAATTGTTCCATGTGGTTTTTGGGCTGCCAGTCATGGTGGCTCCCTCGGGGATAACAGAACTTATTGGAAGCAGATTCATGTGGAAGATCAGAGGATTTTAGATGTCGTTGCTGTCTGTAAAAGAATTTATAATTTGTACCTTGCTGTGTCCAGCTTGCTTTTAGGCACCCTCACTCTGGTGCTTGAAGTTGGTATGCCCGCTGCCCAGACAAGTAGCTTCTTGGGCTATTAATTATGTAATTAAAGGTCTAAACCTTCTTATTTTAAATGATAATAAAATGTTTAAAGGTCTCCTGCATATAAACTCATTTTTTTTTTTTGTTTTTCCATTTGTTGCCATTTATTGCCTTTTATCGTGGGATGGCTGGCTGGGCAAGCCAAGCTAATTACTGCCCTATTGTTTTTGGAAGACAAGGTGACACAGACTATCAACCAGTCTATAAATTAGAGCTGCTTTCCTCTTGCACCTTTCTTATTAGGCGTGTTGTTCCTTAGGCCAGATCTGAGAGGAGGGGCAGGGAGAAGTTTGCTGCTGATGCACCTGAGAGCATGGACTGATGAAGACAGCGGCAATGAGTGGCAGAGACTCTAGGACCAGGAGAAAGAGAGAACCAGGGAGACCATCATAATGGGGAAAAGGCTACAATTATAAACTGAGAATTTTCATGCGGGGTTAGTTAGAAAACTGTCTACAATCTGGTTAAGACCCATGGCATACTCTAGCATCGAGTTGATGTTACATGAATACACTTTCCTCAATTATAGTGAAACTCAGCAGTTATGTGATGTTTACAGACAAGATAAACATTAAATAATAGATGGCTGTGTGTGTCTTTTTAAAAATCTGATTAGTAAATATAATCTAGTCTTAAAAGTGAAACAAAATCTAACAAAAATTTTTTTTCCTAGACTTTTACTGTTTTCCACTTTAAGAAGTAAAAACTTACAATCATTTTTTTGGAGGAATTATATAATATTTATCATATAATGGCACAATAAATTGTAGAACAAGTAATTATTGCCTTCTTAGTGAAATTCCATTTATCCTAAAATTTATATAAAATATATTTATCCTTGTTTTGTTTCAAAACTTACTTAAAAATATATTATTCTATTACAAAAGCAACAGAGTAAATACAAACAACTAAAAAGAAAAAAAAATCCTTATTTCCAAAAGTCACCTCTGTTTTATCTATTTTCTTGGGAACTTTTTGTCAAGAAGCTTCCTTTTTTAACTGGGCCATGAGGTAAGCGGAATTTGAGATACATAACATAGGCAGTTATTTAAAATTTTTAATTTGGTCAAACTTAATTTGGTTTGGAGACTTCTACCATACTTCGGAGACACTGGAGGTTTTTTGGCACATCATAAGTATCTACTTTAAGAATAACAAAATTAGAGTGAAAAGGAATACTCATGCTGATTAATAAGCTGAGTGATAAAAAGATGGAATAACTCTACCTGAGTCACCCAGTTCACTGAGCTTAGAACTTCCTCTAGGACCCCCAGCCTAGGTATCCTTCTCTGGCCTTCTAATAAATATCCTTACAGCACAGTCACCACAGGTAAAGTGCCAGAAAATTAGGATGGCCTGAAATTCCTGCAAACCATCTTGATGGGAAACAAGAGGATCCTTTAGAAAGAGAAAATAAGTAGCTTAAGTGCAATGGGCTCAAGTTTGTGTGTCCCCAAAATTCATATCTTAAAATCTGAACTCCTGAAGTGATTGTACTCGGAAGTGGAGCCTTTGGGAGATGATTAGGTTTTGAAAGTGGAGCCCTCACGAATGGGATTAGTGACCTTCTAAAAGCAGCCCAAAAGAGACCCCCTTGGGGACACAGTAAGAAGGCACCATTGGTGAACTGGAAAGTGAGCCCTCATCAGACACCAGATATTTTAGCACCTTGATAATGGATTTCCCAGCCTCTAGAATTGTGAGAAACACATTTCTGTTGTTTGTAACCACTTCGTTTATGATATTTTTTTAAAATAGAAGCTTAAACAGACCAAGACACTAAATGATCTCAAGTAATAGCCAAACAGTTAAAAGTGTGTGCTTGAGAGTTATACTCATGGGTCCAAATACTGGGTCTACCAATTACCGGCTCTGCGGCTTCAGGCAGGTTTCCTTAATAATTTCTTTATTCAGCAAATATTTATTGAGAACTAACTACATGCCAGGTACTCTCTGTGCTGGGAAAATAGCAGTGAACAAAGGAAAGTCTGTTACTCCATGAAGCTGATATGCTAGAAGGGTCAGAGAATCAAAAACAAATTAAGTATATGTTGTATCAGAGGGAAATAAGTGGCAGAAGAAAAAAAATAAAGCAAGATGAATGAAAGAGAAAGTGCTGGGATGGCTTTTTTTTTTTTTTTGTCCTGGAGATTAAACCTGGGGCTTCATACTGAGTTATATTCTCAGCCCATTTTGTTTTTTATTTTCAGACAGGGGATCTCACTAAGTCGCCCAGGTAGGACAAGAACTTGCAATCTTCCTGCCTCAGCTTTCCAGACTGCTGGGGTTACAGTCATGCCCCACTACCCCTGGCTAGGGTTGCTGGTTTATAAAGGAAATTCCTTACAGAGAGGCTGACATTTGAGTGGAGGTCAAGGAAGCTCTTAATTTTTTCCAGCCTCAATTTTATTTTATTTTATTTTTTTTTAATCTCTGAACAGGATAATAACAGTACCTTGCTTACAAGATAGCACTGAGAATTCAAAGGGAGAATGGTACAAATTAAAGCAAAGTTCTCCATTGACCTCAGCTCCAGATCATTTGTTTCCTTTTCTGTCAAATGAAATTAGATTTGTAAGGATCTTTGTAGCAGTGACACTCTTGTGATTTTTAGTCTTTGGCTTATACGCTGACACATGCGTTTAGTGGAATCCTGGACTAATTCTCAATCCTTGTTCATATTTAGGCGTACCTGCCCAAACTGCCTGACCATTTGAATTAGGTAGAGCTCTTTTTTTTTTTTTTTTTTTTTTTTTGGTGCCGGGGATTGAACTCAGGGCCTTGTGCTTGCAAGGCAAGCACTCTAACCACTAAGCTAAATCTCCAGCTCCTATGTAGAGCTCTTAAGAACACTCAAATCATATCAAAAGGTGGAAAACTCAAGGTTTAATTCCCTGTGCAATGCAACTTTTCAATGTAACCTTTAAACCAAGATTCTATCTAGTAGGGGAAAGCAAATAAGACACTTCTCTTCAGACTCATAAGGCTGTTTCTGTGGCTACAAGACACTCCCTTGCTTGAAGGGGTAATATTAAAACTCATTAAACTTTGAGTAGACAAAATGTACAATGGTGCTATTATGAAGAGACCCAAAAGCAGCTAAGGGCTCCACCCAGTTGGCATTTCTAAAGTTAATGCACCTTTAAAAACAGAGCTTTCACATTTCCATGGTCCTACAAGGTTCTAGAGTCTTTGTATTTTTCATCCAAAGTCTGAGAAATGACTTACTGTGTTGCAAGTTGACTAATGTGTTTAAATACATATGCAAATATTCGTGTACCAGAAAAATGTGTTTTCAAAAAGTGATGGGAAGTTGATTTCTAAAGCAAGCATTTGGAAAATTCCTCTTGTGACTTCTGAATATATTTTTTCTTTCTTTGAATAAAAACTGCCTAATCTGTACCTCGTGTAATGACATATCCCACAGCTACTTGGGGCTAAACCACACTGACCAGGCACTGATGTTCACAAGTGTTTTGACTTCCCCATTGACATTCTGGTAGATATGGATTGTCTTGTTATTTAGATGGGTTGATTCAAAACGAGAAGTGGTTCTCCGTGAGATCTTGCCAGGTGTGTAAGACTCTCGAGTTCACTGGGGCCTCTTGGTATTCTTGAAGAGGAGCTCAGCCTTTAAGGAATGTTCTGAGAGTCAAGTTGTACCTAACACACTGGCTGTGCATGGCAGAACTTTTTCTTTCTGGCTAGTTCTGGATCCATGAGTAGATTGTATTGACAGAAGAACATGACCTACCCATTTTAAGGACATTTTACATTTTAAAAGTACCTGTTGTTCAGCATTCCTTGTTCACCTGCGGCCACGGTGCATCAAGGAGTAATCACACTGCAAGGGGCTGAACCTAGTGGTTGCCAGGGTGTACAGGCTCTTCCAAGGCTATCTTTACAGTTGATGACTGATTGTTGCAGGCTACTCATCTTTCTTACCATCTTTTACTGGGCCTCTTCACCATGAACCTTCCTACAACATCACAGGGTCATTACAGGCTAAAAATAACTTGAATCTAAAGGGCCTCCAGTCTATATTTGTAGAAATTCCTACCAGAAAGTATATTTGGCTTACCTTTTTTGTGTGTGGAAATGAAATCCCAGAGAATCTAAAAGAAAAAGAGGATAAATGTATTTCACTGGCAACAGGAATATCCAGCATGCTACTCTGCAAGTGTGTCTCACACCAAGTAGTGAGAATCTCTAATGACAGGAAATAATATGTGACAAAGACACAGGAAAAGGTATGGTGGATTTTTTCTTTTTGTTTCTTGATCATTTATTTAGCCCACTTTATAGTTCCGTGGGCAGGTAAGACAGCTTCCATAGCGACAGCCTCTGATATCTTCTCTTCCTCACATTAATTTTTGTGACCACAGCCATCCGTATATCACTTTCCTACTTAATATGATGTCCTATCTTTGGTCATAGACTTTGTGTTCTGGACTTACAGATTCACAGTGATGCCAGATTGCTGTTCCAATTTCACCAACGTTAGTTACATATTACAGGCATGTGGCTAAGGACAGAGGTCACCAGTAATGTGATTATACAATAATTTGTGCTTCAGACTTTTCATGGATCAATGTCTTTTTACTATCTCTTGATAGAGAAATTACATAATGTAAAAAAAATTCTTGTGAACTCAGTTACATGGTCTATATTTAAGTGTACTTATATATAACTATATACTAATTTTTAGTTACAAATCAATACATGTTTACCTGTTCATTGAACAAATTAGATATGACCTAAGAAGCTATAGCCACCAGAACATCATTTAATCTGAGCTCCAATTTAACACCCTTCCTTGCAGGGAACTACCATTAGTACAGTAACATGTATCCACTCATAACTTTTCTTTGCTCTCATATACATATATACACCAATACAAATATTTGGTACTATTTTTTATGTATGATATATGTATTTTTGATACAAACTATATCATACTGTGTATTGTGCTACAACTCAGTGTCGTGTTTTGGAAAACATTTTATATCACTTCATAGCCCAATCTACTTTTGTTAATCTCTGTGTAATTTATCACATTTAAGTCATTCTCCTCCCATATTTACTTCTATTAATATAAAAGTCAGGGCCATTTCTTTTTCAGTAAAAGGAGAATTTTAGAAACTGCCCACAGATCTAGGAAAGTCCTAAGGAAGCTCAGGAGTGCCCATGATGATTTGACATGTCACAAGCATGCTATGCATGAGTGCAGAATCTATATTTACCCTGCCTGTGTGTTGGGGGAGTCCCAAGCTGAGAAACTTGTAGAAATGTAGCAACTAATCATGTACTGATGAAATCCTTAGTACCTCCTTTATAGGAAATCTCAAAATCACACCTAATTGTATTCTATAATTTACAACGTACATAACTCATGCACACAAACACACAACACATACCCTATATGCCACAGAATGAAATAACTGGAGAACAATAATTAAAACTTGTACACCAGAAACTTAATAAGGCAATGTGCTGTGAAACAAGTATGTTTACATAAGTCAAATATGAGAAAATCAATGGACCCAAACACTAAAATCAAATGAAAAAAATCAGTGGAACCAAATACTAAAAAAGAGAGCATGCTCACTTGAAAAAAAAATCACATAAAATTTTAGAAAAGAAAACTATAGCAGTTGAAAATAATTGTGCCTTGTTAGCAAACACATGCAATGAAAAGTAAGTGTTCGTCATCTTAAGATCTAATTATTAGTGATTAAATAGTGACAGAAAGTTAATAGTGCATGTTAGGCCATACTGATATTGCTATAAATGCATTGACGTGTCATGATTTCTCATTTACATGATTTTAAGAACAAGTTTTCATGATCTAATAACCTAAGCCATCCAAATAATAATAATTCTAAGATATAGAAAATAAAAATGAAACCCAAGGTCTTCAAAAGTCTCTGGACAAAGTCTTCAAGCCTTTTAGTCTTTGACTTCTGTCTTGGAAAAAAATTTGCCTGTGGGAATTAAGGACCACACCATGTAAATATAAAATAATTTTGAAAGCAAAAGGGAAGTGGCTGTACAAGTTGAATTCTAAATCTCAGAAACATCTTGTTTCCCAGCGAGCTGGATGCTGCTTCCTCACAACAGTAGAGCTGCCCAACGTGTTTAGACAGCGAAGAGCTTCTACTTAATTATTGTGCTAGCTGCTTATATCCCATGCTGAGGGGACAGTCAGGATCACAAAGAATCCGCCAATAGTTTTGCTTTACAATTAGATTGAATTCAAGGGGACTCTTCTCAGATGTCTTTTTCTGTTAGGAGCTGCACCATCCTCCTAATTCACTACTGTAAATCTGGACCTTTTTGTATGATGGTTAAGTGTTTTCTCGCTCTTTTAAGATAAGACTATCCCAAGAATACTCTTATTTTTGTTTTTTATAACAGCTGTAATGGCAAGTTCTAAAGTAATCAATAAAAATGCAATTTGCTTAGTATGAGAGAATATTTAAGATGCCAATTCTTGCCTGAAGTTTCTAATCCATCTCCTTTGCTTGGGAACATTTTTGATTATCCATAAGAGTAGCAGCAAATACTAAATGTTTTATTAAAGTAAGACAAGAAAGTGCTAAACTAATTACCGCGGGAAAGATAATTTTTCTAGGGATCATAGGGAAAGAGTCCACAACTTAGATTTATTGCAAGGCTTTAGAATGAATAAATGTAAACTACTCAAAAAACTGGTATAACTAGTTAAAGAGAAAAGAAGGAAGCAGTGCAATTTAGAATTGAGCAAACCTGAAGAAAAGCAAGAACCACCCCAATTTCGTATAAGCACAACAGAAAGTAAGACATGGCACCATCCAATCAGAATTCATATTTAAATCATGACTTCTTTCTAAGACTCTAGGCTTGTGTAGGATGTTGGAGCTATATTTGAAGCTTCGCGGTGGAGGCTGTAGAAGAAGGAGTGGCTGCCTGGTTGGAAACAGTTAATTATAAATAATTTCTTCTGAGCCTTTTTCTCTTTTGGCAGAAACTGAAACATGCTGTGGTGGTATGTATATGATGCCAAAACATCTGAACAAAAATCAGAAGACAGCCGCAGTGCACAAATGCATGCCTTACATCCATGCCCCATGTGGAAGCAGTCTTTTGAATGGCAGCCCCATTTCCCTCAGGGAACAGAAGACTAGCCTCCTTTCCCAGCTGACATTTTTTGGGACTTCCTTCTGTCCTCTATTTTGCTGTGTTTGGCTTTGTTCTTGCTAAAATCTGCACCCTCCAGTTGCTTCATTTTTTGCCTTAGTTTCTTATTTAACCCCCCTGGAGTCCCACTTCCTCATTTGTAAGGGCCTAATGCCTGGTCCATGGTAAGAATTTAGGAAATGTTCATTTAACTCCTTAATGTACCTTGGTTTCTAGCTGGAGAACAGTGGAAATAATCATAGCAAAACAGCAGGAAAGTGTTTGGAGTTGTTTCTGCATCTTCTAGCCCATTCCATTGATTCTCAGGTCTGTCTTCTCTCCAGTACCATGCTGTTTTTATTACAGTAGCTTTATAGTATAATTTCAAGTTGGGGATTGTGATGCCCCCTGCCTTATTCCTGTTGCCCAGGACTGTTTTTCCTATTCTTGCTCTCTTCTGGTTCCAGATGAATTTCATGATGGTTTTCTCTAATTCTGTGAAGTATGTTATTGGTATTTTGATTGGAATTGGATTAAATCTGTATAGTAATTTAGGAAGTATGGCCATTTTCACTATGTTGGTTCTTCCAACTCAAGTACACAGGGCTGTGGGGGAAAAAGGAACCCTCCTTCACTGTTGGTGGGAATGTAGACTGGTCCAATCACTGTGGAAATCAGTGTGGAGATTCCTCAGAAAACTACTAGAGGTCCCATTTGACCCAGCTATTCCTCTGCTTGGTATCTTCCCCGAAGAATTGAAAACATACCACAGCGATACAGGCACAACCATGTTCATAGCAGCACAATTTGTAATAGCTAAGTCTGGGAAACAACCCAAATGGCCAACAAGTAAGGAATAGTTAAAGAAGATGTGGTTTTCCTACACAATGGAGTACTAATCTGTCATAAAAAAGGATAAACTAGAGACATTTGTAGGTAAATGGATGCACCTTGAGAACATACTCTTAAGTGAAATAAATCAGACACTTGTGAGTACACATCGAATTGTTTCTCTGATATGAGAAACCATAAGTGTAAATAAGGACAAAGAGGTATAATAGATGTTATGTAAAAAAAAAGATAGTATTCAAAAGAGAGGAGAACTAGATAGGTAGAAGGGGGAAAAGAAAGAAGGGAAAAAGAAAATAAAGAAGAAAGGAAAGAAATGGAAAAATGTAAATAAACCTGCTGCCAATAAGGAAGGCTCGGGGAATGGAATAAGGAAGTGGGGGAAGGGGGGGAACCAAGATACATCACGTACATGTACAAAATAACCATGTTGAATATGATCATTATGTATACAATGCACCAATACATGTTATGGCAAGGAAAAGAAAATTTCAAAGAAAAAAAAGAACAAAACCAAAACAGAATGAAAGAGAGGAGGAAGCTGATTCTCCTGTTGGTTTTTTTCCCTTTGCCATCTACTAGTTCTTTCCTGGAAGCATGCCCAGTCTCTACTTATGGTCTCAGACTTCCTTCTTCCTCTGTGGGTTCTCCAATATTCAGAGGAATCCACGGGGTAACTAGACTTGGACCCACATTAAGTAGGCCTTAAGAAGGAGGCCAGTTTCCCTGCAGCTCATTAGCCTTTTCTCTACTTCTTTGAGATTTCCAAGATTGCTCTCTGGGGTCCTCCCTCCTGCTGCTGCTCAGCAAGGGTGAAAGATGGGAAACAAAGCCACGGATCCCACCAAAATCTTCTGAATTCCCTTTCTCCTAGAACCATTGTTATGCTGCCATGTGGTTCTCCTATCAGGTTGTGTGATGATTCAGATTCCTTCTCAACTACCTACCACCCGGAACTTGATTCTTTGGAAGAGTGTTTTCTGAGCGTTTGAGCAACCAGCTTGAAAACACACTGGGAATAACATCTGCCTCAAAGTTAAATCTTACTACTTATGCAGTCAATTATCCAGATTATTCTAGGTGACCAGATGGTCTGATGTTGAGATATCTATTAAGATAAAAGATTTCTAACCAACATCTATTGAGATAAAAGATTTCTGATGTTTTCGAGGTCATAATGCCATCATAATGCATGACACAATTCATAAGCCAGCCTGTTGTAGCACCTAAAATCACAAGAAACTAACAATCTCTTACCCACATGAGGTAGCATTTATCTGATTGTAGATATACATGGCTGTTCTGAAAACTGCAGTTGGCTTAGATTTCTTTACTAGTTCAGACCATCAATAAATCTTTCCTGACGTTCTCAGTCTTAGTGTTTTTTATTTAATTGGCTACACTTAAAGTGTCTGAGTTTGGAAAAAAAAATAAAGAAATGCATTAAAGATTGCAAAGGCAAATGGCCCAAAGTTCCATTTTAAATATCCATATGTTATTCTTTTTAATGCCCTGCACTCAGACTGTCAAAGCCTGAAAAGGGATAGTAATTATGTAATCATTTTAAAAAATGAGTTTCCCAAGAATATGTAATACTTCCATTATGAGTAGGGAAAAAGACAGATCATGAAACCATGTTTGAGAATGATCCCTATTTTGAAAAGTAACTGCATACATATGTTTATATATATGTATACACACATGTATGCACACACGCAAGCACAATGACAAATAAAAAGCTTGAAGTTAGCCAAGAAAAACAAAAAGTTTACCTGTGATCATCCAAGTGCTCAGATTAGCTATGATTTTAATTTCCTCCTTTATATTATTCTGTATTTTCCGTTATGGGCAACTGGTAATGTATTTTAGTAGAACTGTTTTTGAAAGAAAAAGCATCATAGAAGAAAAGCAAGTTAAAATGAACATCCTCATGTATAGGTACAGAATAAATGTAATGAATGTAACCATTGTATGTAGAATGTACCAATATATGTTCTTGGTTTAAAATAAAAAAAAAAATGAACATCCTCTATCTTTAAAATCGAAATCTCACTGCAAAAGAAAAACGCTTTCGGGCAAGGAAAGCAGTCAGTTCCCGCACAGGCAGGAAGAAAGTAAGGAAGACTGAAATTGGGTCAAGTACATGTACAGCCTTCTCTCCAAAGTCCGTGCATTTTTCTTTCTACAACTGCACTCAGCCTCTCCAGAGCTGATTTCTTGTAATCTCTGAAAGGCAAGTTGCTGGACTAATGGCAAGAAGGATCAAGTTTGCTCCTGGCAAAGCAGCCCGGTTGGCATCACATTTGTGAGAAGTATTTGTTTCAGGGTTGCTGACCGTACAAACTGCTTTCTGTGCCACGTCTCGGGCAGCCGTCCTGATCTGGTTTTGTATGGGCCACCAAAGGCTTTCCCGGTTTCCCTTGGTACACCGAAAGGGATACTGGAAAACCCAAGTTTGACTCTGTCATGACCCACAGCTGTCACACAATGAGGCTCCAGCCTCTCTGCAGCCTGAAAGGGCTTTCAGAGTTGACAATCATTCTGCATTAACCTGTGATCAGGTCACTCCAGTTTTGTTCCTCAGATATTCTCTTATTCAGCATATTCAGAATCTCCGCATTCACCCTGAGACCAGAGACACTGGCCACATGGTGACACAGCTCCGAGGCTGCCCCACAGCCTGATCTCCAAAAAGAAATGTGCCTGTCTCCTGTCTGAGCACGCCGGCCACACCCGTGAGCTTGGCCTCTTATGTAAAGGAGGCTGCTTTGCAAACCAGAGTATGAGGTTTAGACAAGGACAACTCCAAGGTCGAGTTTAGAGAAGTGTGTTATGTTCTTTTGGCTCATTTCTGAGCTAAGATGAAAGAAAAAAAAAAAAGCAGGGTTACAAAATAGCTGGTAATGTGGCTATAATTATTTTGGTGGAATAATTTCTCTGAAAATAATAATCTCTATCAGAGATTCTGTGCTTAAGGTATGAAAGTAACAAATCTTGGTCATATGATTTTCAAAAGAGATAACACATGTCAGACTTTGCCTGCATGGTAAGCATTCAGCAAACGTTAACTGCTGGTGGTTATCTAAAGCATGAGGGCTGTGAGCTATCTCAGGGCCCTATTTCCTCTGAGTTGGAGAGCAGTTCCCACCACAGCATATAGTCTTGATTTCAGTTCTTCTGTCATTCATATTTTTGAGCTCCTTATAAAGAACATTTTCTCTTGGAGCAATGGGGCACAGGGAAAGGGTAAAACAAGTGTGGTTGTGCACTGTGGTCTTCTATTCCCCTATTTCTGCCTTTTAAAAATTTATTCTATAGAATGATACAACTATACAATCACCTGGAGAAAAATTCTCTGATTAAGAGAAGGATTTGACTCAGGTCTCTTCTGGATAGATGTGGCCATTGATCTGATGAGATTGTCATTTTG
Source organism: Hystrix cristata (assembly GCA_004026905.1). Lineage (NCBI taxonomy): Eukaryota > Metazoa > Chordata > Mammalia > Rodentia > Hystricidae > Hystrix > Hystrix cristata. The sequence goes on along the minus strand of PVJO010022198.1, from coordinate 10,973 downwards.
TCCCCACAATCCTCTTTCAAACTCCTTTCTTCCTTCCTTCTTTCCTTCCATGCTTCCTTCCCTCATTCCTTCCTCCCACCTTTTTCTTCTCTCTCTCTCTACCCTCTCATTTCTTTTGAGATAAGACCTCACTATATAGTCCATGCTGGCCTTGAACCCACTATGTAGCCCGGGTTGGCCCTGAACTCATAGCAATCCACCTGCCTCAGCCTTCCAAGTGCTCCTTATAGGTATGCACCCTTCCACTCCATTCTTTCCTCCTTCCTTTCTTTTTCACCTGGAGACCTGGAGGTGCTCCACTGTAGGCAGAATTGAAAAGAGTGGAGTGCACCTGTCTGTCTTGGAAAGAAGATATTCATTCCATTCTTTGTTGGGTAAAAGGGATTAGTATGATTAACTTGGCAAATTCTTTTTTCATGTGGCTGTTATCTAGTATTTGAAATACGAAATTCAAACAACCATACATGAACTCTAAGTAGTTCATGAAATGAACTAGGAGAAAAAAGAATGTAGTGTGCTTGGGATTTACATAGTTTTGATGGCAGAAAATGTACAAAGAACAACTGGAAAAAGACTGGAATGGGCTGCCACAATACAATAGAAAAAAATCATCTTAAAAATGAATCCAGTTGTCTGCACACATTTTATAATTATAGCCAATATGTTGACTGTAGACCAAGATTACACACATTATAAATATATAAACATAAATATAAATACACATACATATACATATTTATAATAAACAAATGCTAGCTAATTATCCCAGAATCTTTCCCAAATACTATTAAAACACAGTTTTTAGTAGTAGTTGTCTGACTGTTTCCTGGAAATTCCTAGAATCATGATGATTTTGAAAATTTCTTACAGCAAAGCATTGAAATTTTGGATCAAGGCTTTCAAATCAATCTATTCATTTGAAAGCTCCAATCCTGCACCAGTGTTGGGTTAATATTTGTCTTTACCTTCATGTGTAGTGGTGGAAGACAGAAACAAACTCTCTGTGCTAACTACAGAACAATGGGATGCAAGTAGTACCAAAATGGATGGATCTGTAGAGAGCCAGACAAACCGGGTGAAGGAGTGAGTTTTCTTTTGACTTATCAGGAGCCGTATAGACAACTCTCTACTCTGTCCAATACTTGTCTCACAAACTCTCTACTCCATCCAAAACTTGTCTGACAAAGAGAAGGTTGGGGCCTGGAGTTAGGGAGATTTCAGTGTATTTGTTGGCATGAAAGGCCTTAATACTCTATATCATGATTCCTGTCCCATACAAATAAACTTTACAAGTGATACTGTGGAGGTTTTGTTGTCTTCTTACCCAAATGAAAGAAAATTGTAAAAACTGTTATGCTGTTTTACTTATTTATTTTACACAGTCCTTTGATCCACCTGAAACACCTTGATCCCTGGACTACCAAACCCATTTCATTTTAACTTGGTAGATTGTTTATACATCGTGTCCACAAGTGTACATGTGCTTCCCAGCGTGGACCAAGCCTACAGAGCTATCATTTAAATCCAATCACTGGTTTCACTTTCAGCGACCTCATACCTTGGAGCAAGAGAAATGTATTTGGGCAAAGGATTTTATCTTATTTCGACAAATGGCATGTTTAAGATGTAGGTACGAAGCAACAAGAAACAAAAGCAAACAAAAAGAATGAACCATTGAAAGGAATGGCTCTCCATACCTGCCACTTCCACATCCTCTTTTCTGTGCCAGAGACAGGCAAGGAAAGATCCCTGCAGCTGCAGATTTTTACAAGCAGACCCTAGTTGATTCCTGAGTGGGACACTGCAAGAACAAAACTGTGGGAGAGAGAGAAGCAGGATAGAGAAAGGTTTCCTTTGGTGGTGAGCTTTCAGTAGTTGCCAGTTTTAAATATGTTTCCTGGCAATCTCTAATCTGGAGACAAGAGGGACTAAGGTTTTAATGCTTTATAGCAAAGCCCTTGACCACAGTATTTTTTTTTTTTTTAAATGAGTGCTGGGGATCGAACTCTTGCTAGGCAAGCACTCTACCACTTGAGCTAAATCCCCAGCCCCTGACCATAGTCTTTCTAAAGCACAAACCAACTAACAAAATTTAGCCTGAGTAAAGTAGGTAACTGTGTGGTTTGGCTTAATTGAGGTTTTAATATTTAACTTGTGATTTTAGAGGGGCAAAAATGTGGTAAATATTGGTTATCTTCCAAAACAGCCTTTTTCTTTAAATTTGGTAGAAATCTGCTGTCTTTTCTTCCCCACTCTGAAAAGAAAGAAAGGGACTTGCTAACTTGCTAAATATTTTCTCACTAATATGCAGCTTTATTTTGTTCAGTCCAATCAACCACGAACTACTTGGAGAACACTTTACCAAAGAAGTTCAGCTCCTGAAATAGGAATTACGGAACAGGCCTGGGAGTGAGGAGGCTTGGGTTCAAATTCCTGCAGAACAGTGGCAGGTGAAGCTTCAGCACAAACCTTTGGAAGTTTTTGGACCCAGCTTTAAGTAATACCTGTTCATTTCCAGCTGAGTGAACATGAAGCTTTTGAAGCTGCAGATTTCTTATCTACAAAATGGCAGGTGAAGAGTATTTGGAAGGTGTTTATGGTGAATGAATGCTTACCTTGCTGGGTGGTTAAGAGAATTAAAGGAATTAATTCACATGTAGCACTTAGGACAGTGCTTGGCTCATGCTGCCTGCCCAATAAAGAGTAATTATTTCATTTTTGGCTGATGCTTGCAAAATCACTTAATCTGCCTTAATCTCACTTTCCTTTATGTGAATCTTACATCTCATAGAATCATTTTGTTGAAAATTAATGGAAAATTTGTGCAAGCGCACGGCCCACAGTAGGTTTCCAGTAGAGAACAAAAAAGATAAATGGGATCTGCCTCTGCGTATCTGGGAATTTTCAGAGATTCTAAACATGGAGACTTTTGGATCACAAGCTCTTTGTGCAATTCTCCAGTTTTAACTGTTGAAACCAGAGCAGAATGTAGAGTGTAGTACATTTTGAGACACAGTTAAGGAATGTGACCAAGAAAAGAAAGATCGAAGAAATTATCGAGGTTGAAGCTACTGAGAGTGAGTGGATAAGGAAGCAGGCCTCACAGGCCAGAGTTCAGTTACTTGGCAAAGCAGAAGCAGCTTCAGTCTAAAGATACTAAGTAAACAGGACCTTGGAGGCAAGCAGTGCCATTTGTTCTTTTAGCGGTTTCTACAGTTTTCTTAGCTGAACACATGATGTATAACAATGCTCGTTGATAGTGTTTGCATACACGGTGGCCATTTTCTTCTTTTCCTAGATAATAGAAATTTGGTTTTGATCAGGTAACAAAAGGTTCAGTCCCAGAAAATGATTTATGATTGTTCTAAATAATCATCTTATTTCTATTCTTCATTTCTAGTGATCGGTTTAGAAGTAATCATATGACTTCATTTCTAACCAATAAGACATAACAAGAGAGCTATTTTGGTAATTATTTGGGGGAAATTTTTTCCTTCTGAAATAATAAATATCCATCAGGATAAAGCTTCCCCCCTTTACCTTTTTATTTCTGTCTTCATCCACTTATCTTCCTGTTTGTTTTTTGTTTTTCGTTTTGGGGGCTAGGGGTCCAACTCAGGGCCTTGTGGTTGCCAGAGTTCTACCACTGAGCTAAATTCCCAGCCCCTTAACTTCCTGTTTGGTTCTACCACTGAGCTAAATTCCCAGCCCCTTAACTTCCTGTTTGGGACCTTCTTGTCTGAAGAACCTGGAATTGAAGCAGCCATTTTGTGACTATGAAGGAAGATTTTGTCAATATACTGAGGAAGATAAGAAGAGCTTATGACTTTCAGCATATCTTTGAGCTATGAATCAACTCTGGTGCAACAGACTTCTTATTAGGTAAATAATACATGGCTAATTTTCTGTTAATTACAAATTAATCCTGGTGAAAATAATAGTTAGTAGCACTTAGGATTTCTTATTACATGCTGGGAACTTTACAAGTACATCATATGTTTCAGTTCATTGAATCCTCACAACGACCCTAAGAGGTAGGTATTATTATTGTTGTCATCAGGGCCATCATCCCTGGCTCACATCTGAGGAAACCAAGAGCCAAAGATGTTAACCCAACCAATGTTACAGAGCTAGTCAATTACAGAGTTCACCTTTGTATTTAACACCTAGTTCTACCATCTGTGTTCTTTATCACTATTAAATTACCTCGATATAACTGAATTATTTGTAATAACACAAAAATTATCGAATTAAGTTGCCAAGTTGCTTTACTTTTGGCCAGAGAGTAATAAGAAAATACCTGAGTACTAATTTAGTAATATACTTTTGGAAATATGATGGCTATTTCATTACAGAATTAAATATTACTTTTTCTGTAGTTTCAAAAATATGTAGAAATATAACCAACCAGGGTCTATATCTGGTTTATGTAGAATGTAAACATGTGCTGAAAATATTATTTTATGTGAAAATGGTTGACTAGTGAATAATGATTTGAAATGTTCCAAAATTGGAAATCATAAAAATATAAATTCCAGAAGAGTAGAAGACTGGATACTATTAGCTAACCATGGACTCAGAGGTCTCGGAAGTGAAGGATGACTGTTCCTTCAGCAAGTTGTAGTCTGAGTGAAATAATAGAGACTTGGAAAGACCTATTTGTCTAGTTTCTTGAAAGGGCTTTGTGATGGCTAATTCTAGGTGTCATCTGACTGGACTGAGGATTATCTAGAAAACTCATAAAGCAGTATGTCTGCATGTGTCTGAGCAGATGCCTCCAGAGGAGACTGGCTTGCGAGTCAATGAACTGAGTAGGGAAGACACCTCAATATGAATAGGCACCATCCAATCAGTTGGGGGCCAGGATAGAGCAAAAATGTGATTTCTTTTGTCCTGGACCTAGGATACACTTTTCTTGTTTTTGAGCCTCAGAACACCAGGCTCTCTAGCCTTTGGATTCCACTTACGTAGGTGGCCCCCAGATTCTCAGGTGCCCCAGATTCACAGCCATGGACTATGAGTTACAGTCTCTGTAAATGAGGTTCCGAAGCCTTTGACCAAACTTCTAGCATCCCAAGATTTGCAACTTGCAAGATGACCTTTTGTGGGAATGTGTAGCCTCTGTAATCAAATGAGCCAGTTGCCCTAATAAATTCCCCCTCATATATCTATATATCTATTTGATCGGTTCTATGTCTTTGGAGAACCCTAATAATGACTTGTAATTAAAACTTAGCTTAATTAATTGCATTTATTTACAAGGTTGATTTTTTTATATAAAAAAAACGAGTCAATGGTAAACTGTTCCAGTAATAAAATTTATATTTAAGAATGAGGTACCACCTGCTCTCTAAGGTTCCTCTTGCTCTGATTGTCTATGAGTTGTCACAGTTTATGATATGGAACGATTTGTAAAATTATTGGCTACTTTATATTGACTGTGTTGTAACACAAACTGATGACATGCAGCAGTTCAAGACCCTTAAACTCACCAATAATGTATTTTTTCACATCCTTCTGTGGAGTGGTTTCCTTCAGGCAATGCTTTCTGTAGTTAACTTGTGAGGCTTGAATGTTGATTTGTAGCCAATACAAAAGATGTAGAGAAGAAGGCATGTCAGAGATAAATCCAGGACTCCTAGATGAGGTTACAATTCACTGAAATACACAGGCAGAGAATATTGGAGTATTTGTTATTACTGTTAATACTATATAGGAGATGTTTGAGATCCATAATTACTAAATTGATAAGACCTTACTAATGTAAATATTAGTTATATTGCCATATTAGTAAGATCCATTATAACCAATTTAATGATGTTTTGTGTGTATGGATCCTATTTTGAACACAGAAATAGTCTTAGGAACTGTTTTTCTTATTAAACTAGGATTAAAGTTGAATAGTTCACTAATCCATATTTGGAATTCTCCATTTCTATAATGACACAGGATTAAGAAACAGATGGATGGAATATGAAATGTTTAAAGCAGAAAAAATTCATGTTTAATTTTATGTGGAAAACGTGAAGCCAGATAGGGTGCCTCACAAGGGAATGATTGGTATGGAAACCATGTTCTTAAGAGTCACAGCAGAAGGAACTGGAGATGCTGTGGCTCCCTTAACATATTTGGATACAGAAGCAGGAGTAGATGGCTGTGTATTTCCCCAGTGGGAAAATGTAGCTGAGTTACAGTATAAGGAGTGGATAAGAGTGTGGGCCCTAGAGGATGATTGTATCTTGGGCATGTCCCTAAATTTTTCTTTTTCTTCCTGGTACTAAGGATTGAACCCAGAGCCTCAGGCATGCTAGGCAAGGACTTTACCACTGAACACCATCCCCAGCCCATTTAAAAAAATTTTTTTTGAGACAGGATCTTGCTAAGTTGCCCAGGCTGGCCTTAAACTTGTGATCTTCCTGCCTCGGCCTCCTGAACAGCTGGGATTCCAAGCATGTGCCACCATGCCCAGTCTTGAGTCTTTTCTGTGCTTTGGCCTTCTTGTCTTTGTTAGGTTCCTTGAGTTCTAGACATAAAGATGAGATTTCAAAGTGCAGACACGGAGAGCCCAGTAAACACCAGTGAAGGAGTGGAGAACTAACAGGTGAAGGGAAGGAAGCTTATAAAAAAAAGTAATCCAGCATGTTACAGTTGTAGGCAGCCAGAGCTTAACCCCACTGGGGAACTGTGACAGCCAGCCAGTGTGGACCCCACACCTGAGAGCCAACGCACTTGACTGGCAACCCCCTTGGTCACTGCTTGAAGGATGCCCGTAGAAGGTGCTATTCCTTTGGCACCTCTGGCCAGATGTACTGCAGCAAAGTGGCTCTGTGGCAGAGAACAATTTCTGGCCAAGAGATGCAGGTGAAGCTGCTGAGCAGTTCTGTGTGCCCTGAGATGGGGAGACCTGAGAAGAGGCAATCAGGGCATGGGCAGTGTCTATTCCACTTCTTACCCAGAAAACAGAGATGACCGTGACGATACCCTATCACATACGGTACTCATGAAAATTACATGGAATGTGCAAAATACTAGTGCAGTACTTGTCATAAAACAAGAACCCTATAATGTTATTATTTTTAATTTATATTATCTTTAAAACTAATTTATCTTTGGCAAAAATGCCAAGCCCAGAGCTGCCCAGTGCCCACCTCTATTCATGTTAGAGGAAGCTGCCTGTGAGTCGGCCATCTCTAAAGGCTTCGCTGCCCTGAGAGGGCTGGGCAGGGCCCTTCCGGAGCTCTCCCAAAGCGAATCCCCTAGCTATGCAAATCAAAGTGCCTGCCGCAGGCATGTTTTGAGCCCTGAGTTGCATTCCTCTGCTTGCCTGATTGGGTTGCAGCTGTGGACAGGGCTCGGTACTGCTGCCAGCAGCTGCCTCAGGTACCTGCCGCAGTGTGTCTCAGCTTTCCTGGGGGATTTTCCCAAGGAGGATGCTGGATGTGCGGGGCAGTCAAGGCCCCTGGGAGGGCATGCCACAAAAGACACAGCCCTTATCGATAACTCTGAGAGCTGCTGGGCCTGAGTAGAGATGGTAAAAATATGATGGCAAAAATGTACATGCGAAATTAGAGATAAGTCTGAGATGCTCTGAGTGGAGCTGGGAGAGTGATGGAGAGAGAAGGCCTCGTTTGGGCCGCATCACGTTTCAGGATGGGGAAGAGAGAGAGACACGGATGGAGAAGGGACAGTTGTGCATTCTAAGGCCAGCAGGGGTGAAGGTGTGGTGGAAGCTGAGCAGGATGACGGTTGGGCAGGAGTGCGTGGAGCAGTGAACCTCCAGAGGCGGGAGGAAAAGGTAAGCAAGCCCAGACAGAAAGCCTGTATGCCGTGCAGATGCACACGAACATTCCTCTGTGGGAAGTGGATGCCTCTAAAACCTTGATCAGGAGACGCACATGACAGACCTGGAAGGCACCAAGTTTCCTCTAGTGCAGTGGGGAGGGTAGGTTGGATGAGAAGGTCCCAGAGGCAGACAAATGAATTAGGAGGCCATTCCAGCAGTGGAGGGGAGAAATGGCTGCAACATGAGCTAGGGCATCTGGGCAAGTGGAAACTATAGTGATATACATAATCAATACTTTTAAAGGACATGAATAAAAAGGGGGAAGAGGTGGGAAGAAAAGGCCTGCTTTTTCTCACTAAGCCTCTCAGCAAAGCACCCAAAGAGTATTGCCCGGCAGCTTTCTCGAATACATTAAAGATGAAGTGGGGTTTTTTTCCTCCTTTGAAATGGGCAGAAGGGCATTTCTGTATCTCCCTTTGAAATCTACTACCCACTAATATCTAGATTCATCTCTGGAAAGCTTTAGCTTAGGTGAACCAATATCAGTATCTCCTTCATGGGTCTTTGGACAGAATATTAGATTCTGTGGTTGTTCTTTGTTTCTTGGTCGACAGAGCTCTTTCCTAGAGGTCCATCAAAAGATGCCTCGGAAACACATGCATTGGAACGTGAGGGAAATAACACGGACTCATGCCGGCTGTTTGCAAGAGTGATGAATGATTTGAAGAAAAATATTTGCCAAGTTGAGCCTTCTACTTGGAGATGGGGTAAAATATCAGGTGCAATGTCAATGTGGCCTTTTAGGGAAAAGTCAGAGAAGGGAAGAGAATATCTCCATTGTAGATGAGCCAAAACTGATAAGTAACAAACCTGTATAATTATACAAAGAATGAAAGCAAGGAACGAGAGATAGTTTCACATCTACAGAACCTGGGAAACCCATCTGTAACAGTTTATATTTAGAAGAGTGTGGACACCAACTCTTGGAAACAGCATCTATGTGATACATTCTAGAACAGCAGTGTTGTACTTTACCTTTAATGAATAATGAATTATTATACAGTGAAGGAAAATTTGTCTCAGAAAACCACCCATTTGTGCTCGACGACAATAACTTTATTCTTGGATCTCAACCTTCCCGTTTTCTTGGACTGTGCTTTTCTCCAGATGTGTACAACATCTTACAAGTTAGACTACAGAAAATAAAATGAAAATCTGACACTTGAATACCATTTTATAATGCATGTTTGCTTATATTTGTAGTATAGAGAGTATTTTAATCACATCTATATATCTTGATGATTATGCAGTGATGTAGAATAGTGTGACCTGTAGGATTGCTGAGTCTTCAATTCCCTGTCAGCTCTTGTTCTGTGGCTCTGTTTTCAAAACTGGGGCACTTAGAGCATTTGAGGGAATGACAAGCAAAGCTAGGCAGTAACATAGTACATATTCCTGTAGTGTATTTATTTGGGTTGAAATCAAACAAATACAGACCCATTATACAATGTATTTCTAAGATAATATGAAATTATGAAGAAAGTTTACATCTGGAGCTGCTTTCCCAGAATGCCTCCTGGGCCTCTCCGCCTCTGTACCCACCTCCTCTACCTGCATTTGCTTTCACTCTACTCTTGTTCTAAATGCTTTGGAGGAGGAAGTAGGTAAAACATAGCCTTGGAAAGATGATGGACTGAATTCAGAATCATCTTATCTTGTCTCTGCTATGGAGTAACCTAGTAACCAGGTTATCATAAACAAAGATGTCAGATGATCTGAGCCTTATCTATGGATAGAATGGAGATGTTCTTACCTATTCACAAGGTTGCTAAGATTGAAATGCAAATAGATTGCTAATATTAAATTTGACTTTGGTCTCTTGTCCAGTAAAATTAATATACAAAGTGCAAATATTGTGGAAAAAAATCATTTAAAAAGCAGGATGAATGGTGACTGGACTTCAATTTTTCTGTGTGCTGTTCCATATTTTTGTTATCTTTGTTTATTCAATAAAAATGTTATCTTACATTCTTTTGACACAGATGCTCTTTGCATATTAGACACACTAGAATATGTTTTTCTTCCCCAAAGAGATATACCTTCTCAATGTGCATTCCTCAAATTCACTCAAATTTCTGTTCAATGTCACCTCATGAGAGAGACCTTCTCTGATCCATAACCTATCTTCCCCTTTTACTGATTCCAATCTTCTATTATCTTTCCCCTGCTTTTTTCTCTTATTACATACATTCAGTGATAATATTTATACATTTGTTTATTATCTATCTCTTACAAATAGAAAATAATTCCTCAAGGGTAGGAGCATTTTTGTTATCTATTTTTATTTTTATTTATTTATTTATATATTTTTGGTGCTGGGGATCGAACTCAGGGTCTTGTGCTTGCAAGGCAAGGACTCTAATCACTGAGCTAAATCCCCAGCTATCTATTTTTAATAGAAACAAAACCCCCATAAAATTATGCATATTAATAGGCTATCATGTAATGTTTAGATACATGTATATATTTTATAATGTTTAAATCAGTTTAAACATATTTACTTCCTCAAACATTTATTAATTCTTTATGGTGAAAACTTTCAAAATTCTTTCTCCTAGCTTTCTGAAATGTACGGTAGCACATTATTGTTATCTGTGGTCACCCTACTGTGCACTAGCACACAGGAACTTCTTGCTCCTGTCTAAGTATGACTTAGTCTCCACTGACAAGACTTTCCTGATCCTTCTCCCCTCTCCCCCTGGCCTCTGGTTACTACCTTTCTGCTTTCAACTTTTTTCAATTGTATATATAAATGAGGTTATACAGCACTTGTCTTTCTGTGTCTGGTTCATTTCACTTAGCTTAGTGATCTCCAGTACCATACATATTGCCACAAATGATAAGATCACTTTCTTTTTTTTTTTTTTTAAGGGTGCAAAGGATGCATTGATTTTATTTATTTATTTATTTATTTATTTTAATTTTAAACCAAGAACATGTATTGGTACATTCTACATACAATGGTCACATTCATTACATTTATTCTGTACCTATACATGATGCATCTTGGTTCTCCCCCCTCTCCCGCCCCTCCCCTCTGCTCCCTCCCTCCCTATTTACAGCAGGTTTATTCATCATTTTCCATATTTTCCCTTTCCCCTCTCTTTCCCCTGTTGCCTTTCTGCTTTTC
>PVJO010022197.1:17500-28479 GCA_004026905.1 Hystrix cristata | reverse complement strand
TGATCAGATTTCTGATCCCCCACCATCCCCCAGGGGATGTCACAACACACTGTCCTGCCTCAGCAAGAATCCTGTTAGGTCAGTTGAGCCAGAAACCCCCTTCCAAATATTGATGTTTCCTCCAGTAATTTTCCATCCACTGACTCCCAACTTTGTTTCTTCACTATAAATCTGCACTTAGTCATGCTGTATTTGGAGAGGAACCCAACCTCTCACTCTCATTGGAGAGTCCCATTGCTGTGTTCTCTGTGCCTGTTGTGATGATTCTGGATAAAGTCTGCCTTACTGTGCTTGAACAAGTTTCACTGAATGATTTTTTTCTTTGACAATTTTTAGACTATTTTTGGTCTAATTTTAGGAAGGAAGAGAAACCTAAAGTTAAAGTTAATAATGATTCAAGAAAGGAAAGTAAGCATCTCATAAATGATAAATTAGCAATATGGTCAGTTTGGTCAGTTTGTTGCAAAACAAATAGGTCTGTACAAATGATCAGAAACGATTTTGCACCAAGTGAAGCACATTAATATTTATAAAGCTACTTGTACACTTACAATTGGTTCTTAGTCATTTCTTTTTTTGGTTTTTTTTTTTTGTTTGTTTGTTTTTTTTTTGTGGTGCCGGGGATCGAACTCAGGCCCTTGTGCTTGCAAGGCAAGCACTCTAATCACTGAGCTAAATCCCCAGCAGGTTCTTAGTCATTTCTTAGAAAAATCAGAAAGGAAGAAAAAGGAAGGAAGAATAGAGAAGAAAATGGGAAGAAGGAACTTCCCATTACAGACTTCCTTTCTGGACTTGGCCACTTTTCCTTTAAGTATTCAGTGGTGGTAGGCAGTAAAATGGGTTATTTTATTTTATTTTATTTTATTTTGGTGCTGGGGATCGAACTCAGGGCCTTGTGCTTGCAAGACAAGCATTCTAACTACTGAGCTAAATCCCCAGCAAAATGGATTATTTTTTAAAGCCTATTTCCTTCTGAAGGGTGGTCTCTCCCTTGGAAGTTCACTCTGAACAATCTGTGCTTTCTGATGTAACCAGGGGGTCTTTTGTATGTCTTACTGCTCGTAACTCTAGTGATGAATTTTTATTACTTCAAATCTTTCCAAAGAAAACAAAACCCAGGGATGCAGTGAATGGGAAAGAACTATTCTGATAAGGATCAACGATCACATGCATTGATCAATGGTTCTCAGCTAGAATAATGGCTATTTACGGTTGATGAGGTTTTCAGAACTGTCCTTTAATTCAAGCTAATCAAATTGAATATTATTAATTAAATCGTGGAGGAGTAAAAGGGAAGATACAAATGATGTCATAAAATTGAAAATGGTATAGCTAATTGATTATAGAAATAGATTTGAACGTTAGAATGCCAGGTTTCAAAATACCCTTTTCATGATTGTTTAACATTATTCTTTACTTAAAAATATTAAACTGAAAAGCTGAGTTTAGAAATATTACTTTGGTTACAGTATTGTTTTGGTTACAATACAATACTGTGTCTAGTATTGTTTTGGATACTGTTAAAAAATTTCAGCTTAAATGACAATGAAATAACATTTATTTACATCTCAAAGGTACTCTGCTTTGTGAAGGATTTACTAGCATGTAGAAGAGGACAGGATTTCTCATCACCTAAATGACTGTTACCTGAGGGACATTTTTGTGCAGTAGCCTAGGGAAAAAAAGAGTAGAAAAAAGAAAGAACCTCAGAACTGTGAATAGTAATTAACTAGTTAATTCACATTTCTGCAATAAGAAATGAGAAATTCAGAGTCTATAAACTGCAGATCATGTGAAGGCATTTATAAAACTTTATAGGAAGACACCCCCTAACAATCAGATTTTGGTCATATTCTATGCTAACTTTTCCTATTTCTCTGTCGTTTTTTGTATTTCCAGACTACTGCTCTCTCTGGCCTCCACACTACTGTGTTTCCTACCCCTCTGCAGCTGTGTCCTGTCTTCCACTTCTCTTATCCTCCCTTCTTTTCCTTTTCTTTGGTTTCTGTTGCAAGGTCCTTTTCCCCTTTTGTCATTGATTTCTTGATATTTTATTAACTGATTACAACATGGAATGAAATCCATACCTAAACATATTTTTAAAATTTTACTCTTCTTTATAATTTTCTGTTCTTTTTTTTGGGAGGGGGGCTCAAACTCAGGGCTTTGTGCTTGTGAGGCAAGCACTCTAACCACTGAGCTAAGTCCCCAGCTTTAATTGGTAATCAGGTGACCATGACCTCTTTTCAGTCCATTTATTTGTCATATATGTTTCGGAGAACCTACTTTCTGCAAGGAGTTAGATATGAAGGCTATAAAGTTAGGCAAGGCTTAGCCTCTCCTTCAGAAGTTAATAGTCCTGTGGTAGAGACAAATAAAAGACACATTATTATGAAGAATTTAATGCAGTTATTTTTTACAACTGAGTTTTCAATTTATTTTCTTTAAGTGGCCTCAAGTGAATTAAGGTCTTCGCTTTCTGTTTAAATCTTGCTATATTTAAAATGTGCCTTTGCTTTCAAAAATTAAATTAATATTTAATTGCCAGGAACAAAAATTTTTTTAAATAAGAGAGAAATCATGCTACTTAAAATTTTATGAAGGAAGCTAATAAAAATTTTATTTACTTCACCTTCCTATTTTCTCATTCCAGTAAAATATTTTCAGTAATTATACTATTGAAGTACAGAAAAAGGTTGCTGGGTAAAGTATAATGCTGCCTTAATATTGTGTTTTAGATTTTGATCAATACTGAAAAATAAAATTTCCTGTTTGTAGGACTTTTACCTTAATAATGCCAGAACATATGATTCATGTTGTAGTTTACATGAATCCTTCCACCCCCATCCCGCCCTCTCTGTTTAGTACAAAGCCTGCCCTGCTATGTGTGGGAAGACTGATTGGTTAGTAATTTTAGTCACTATACATGAATCAAATTGGTAGCAGTATAATTGTTGGACCAACATATACTTCAATGCTTTATACATTTTTTTTGACCTAAAATATTCCGATAACTTCTAAGAAATTGCCTTTGTTAATCGTTGTATAGTTTGGAAGGCTAGTGGCCAATACTTCATCACATCTCCATTGGAAATGTTTGAGGTAGTTAAGATCTCTTACATTAATTTTCAAGCATATCCAATTTCAGGGTCTGAAAATCTTTCTGGATTTGTGTAGGTAAAAGTATCTGATTTAGACACTTTCCTGTTGGTGGAACAAAATACCCAACACTCACAGCTTAAAGGAAGAGAAACTATTTTGGCTCTTGGTCTCAGTCCATGCTCAGTGGACTGCAAGGCTAAAACGGCATGGTAGAGAAGCATGGTGGAGGGAAAGGTGCTTAAGCCTCTGGGACCCGGGAAGCAGGAGAGAAAAGGGAGGAGTCACGGATAGAAATGCACCTTTCCAGCTCAGCGCCCAGGGACCTACCTCTAGCCAGCCCCCACATCCCAATAGCACATTTGGCTACTGAACTCATCAATGGATGAATCTACTGATGACTATAGTGCCACCATGCTGCAGTGACACCCCCAAACTCATGAGACTTTGGGGGGACATTTCAGATCTAAACCATACCAGTGTCTAAGTCTAGAAACAAGTATTTCTAAATAAAATAGGAAAATGGAGGTTAGAAACTTATGCGAAGGCATCTAATCCATTGATAGGGTAAGCAGGTGACACTGTGCTCCAGTGGTCGGTTCATTCGCGGTGGCACTGCCACAGCATGTGTGCAGTTATGCTGAGCGTGGGAGCGTGAGCCTCATCTGGAACAAGCGTCCTCGCAGTGGAGTGGTATTCAGCTGCAAAAGGAGTGATGTCCAGTCGTTTGCAGCAACATGTTGGAACCAGAGGACGTTATGTTGAAATAAGACAGATGCAGAAAGAAATTCTGTGTGTTCTCTCTCATTTGTAGTTGTTAAAAAAACTCGATCGAAATGTTTACACTTTAGTGATCACTAATGGCTGGGAAGGTGGAAGAGGGAGGACTAGTGGGAGGTTGGAGAGTAGGTACCAAGCACAGCTATGTAGAAGGAATAAACTCTAGCATTTGATAGAAAAGTAGAACAGTTCACAGTAACCTGTTATATGTTTTATAAATAACTAGAAAGGAGCTCAGAAGCTCCCAACACAAAGTAAAGGTAAAGAGATGGAAATATTAATTATCCTAATTTCATCAGTACACATATGTATGTATTGAAATATCACATTGTACCCCAAGATATGTCTAATTGTTAGCTTTTAATTAAAAAATTAAAAAAAATAAGGAGACAAATATTAATGAGACAGAAATGTTAACTATCCTGATTAGATCACTATATACTATATACATGTCTCAAATTATCACACTGTACCCCATATATTAGTATAATTAAAGTAATAATTTTCAGTAAGCCAGTTGACATTAATTAAAAATCAAAACCACTTTGGAATTTTAAAATCGGAAAACTATGATAGCTTTTCACTACTTTAATTTATACAAGGGAAAATAGACTTTTCTACATATTTAGGCTTATGAAACAGCCTACTAATACATGTGTCATCCTATACTAGATTTTTTATTGCTTTATTTTGAATAGAATTTTAATGAAAACAACATAGCATTCATCTGGAATTCAGTGAACTATGTGATTACAAAATAAGATGGAAATAATGCTTTTTGTTTGTATTTTAAATGAAAAACAAATAGGAAAGGTACCTGCTTTTAGGAAAAAACATGCTTTTAGAAAAAAAGTAAAAACAACTGATTCTCTGACTGAAAATGTCTCAAAGTTCTAGTGAGAGTAATGAGAAAGAGAAAAAAAAATGACTTTAGGAGAAAAGTCATCTATTGTGTTGAAAATGATGAATCCAAACTATAGATCCTCATTAAGAATAAGAAACCCATAAATTTAAAAAATGTTATAGAGCACAGAACAGGTCAGTCACTTAATGGAACATACCTATAATTAAAGTGCAAAATAAAGCAAGGGTAAAATATGACCGTGTGTTTGGAAAGATATAGACAGTACTTACTATCCAGTTTCGGCTTAAATTATTTTATGTCATTGACTTGACTGATTTCTTCAACTTACTTAAAGATATTTGTCTTGGACTGCTTTCTTGCTAATGTGAGTAGCTTCTTTTTTGAAAATCAAAATAAATACAGAGTACACATAAAGATGCCCAGTGATTGTACTAAAAACAAAATAAGGAAAGAAGTTGTATTCCAGACACTTGAAGAAGTGATATATTGAGCTGAGGGGATTCACTCATCAGTTTAGGGTGAAGGTGAAGGACAGTCCACAGAGCTGTTATAACCTGAGTGCCTGTAGGACTGATACAGCAGACTCTGGGGACAGACACATAAATCTTCTACTGTTTTAAGAGCTAAGTGATAATCTTCTGATTAGACCATGAAGTTGGTCCTAAAAATGATCTTGAAAATTCTAACAAAAGGCTGCACACTGTTCTTGAAGTTCTAATATAATTTTCCCTCTGCAACCTTAGACCCTAGATGACCAGACAGGTTGTATTAACAATGCTGCTTTAATTGAGAGTCAGATCCATTATTATGGCTCAAATCATTAAGAGAGTCTAGTACAGAAGGAAGAGGAGCATATTAAAGATAGAGAACAGAGAGGAATATAAATGAAAAAAAAAACAGAAATAAAAAACCAAATACACCCTAAAGGTGAGAGTAAATCCTCTCCATTAGATAGAAGGAACAGCTTCTATAAAAAATCTACTATGCCTTCTTGAAAAAGGAATCAGAAGAATTAACTTCTTCTGATTATTAAGGAAAAAAGGAAGAAAAAAATGGGCATTTTTATTATAATTCTCTTCGAATACTATTGTTGATTCTAAACCTAGTATTGAAATCCTCCAAAATCAATCTTGTTTTATCAGTGGATACAGAAAAATATTCCAGTTTTTCCTAAAAAATGAGCTAGTAAACATAAGAACCAAGAGAATACTTTATCTTTAATGGTATGATAATGAATTCTGTCCATGATTACTTACAAGATTTTGCAAATTCCATGCTGCCTGGCCATCAAAGGAATATAAAAGAGCCTTGTAGATTAGAGATATTTCTCAGACTTCAAATGTGCATGGCATTCTGAGAATAAGGATATAAATCGACACGTTTGATTAGAAATTATCCTATCAGCTGATACGGCTCCTTTGGCAAAAGCATTACAATTTTGTCAAATGTTTTTCATGATCTTGACATTGTGTCTTCATGCTGACATATCCTGGTATTGACCAGATTCCTCTTTAATGCCACCGTCTCTATGAATCCTTTTCTGGTAGTGAGGGCAGAATCTGTATTGATTTCAGTCACTGTTGTATTCCCAGCATCAGTGCCTACCATTTGCTTTCTTGGTGTGAAAGTTAGTAACGCATTTCAACTTTCCCATAAGAAGATTATGTACTGCTTCAGTAGAGGATGTATATCTGAATCCACTTCATATCTGTTCACTGCTTTTAACATGATACCTGGCTCCTAACTGATGCTTTTGTGTATAGATTGAATGGCAGACTTTGAAGTTCATTGGCACTTTATTCTTTGTCATGCTGAACTTGTTCAAAACCTTCGGAACACCTCAGTGTGCATTGTGTGGTACCACTGGGTGAAGTGGACGAGATGACAACTGAATGGCTACCGTCGTATTCTGGCCTCTGTGAGGCACAGTGCCTCCTTCTCTTGATTCTCTGCACTTAACACAAACTGAACCTGTGTTGTTGGAAACTCAAATGGAGTGATGTTTCCAGAAATAACTAACTATGACCAGTACAAATTTCAGTGAACAAAGGAGGAAGTTGGGAGTAATGAAGAACAACAACAAGGAAAAAATCTAAATTGTAAGATAATAATATAGAATAGTAGACTACTGCATAGAGTCAGTCAATCTCAGGAAGACTCAGATGAATGCGACTGAATGTTTCACATTCACCATGCAGAAAAATGTTAATACAGCAGGCCTGAGGCTGTCCATTCTTAGAAAACCCCACACGCAAGTTTGGCCCTTCGCTGACCTCTGGGATTTGGTTGGTAAACAGTTTTCTGCACTGATATTAAAAACAAAACAACACAGCACAACTTTCCCTAAATGATAAGGGTGGCTCATTATATCTAAACTTTGTGAAGAATATGTTTATGCTTCCTCCTGGGACTCTAGAATTTGGCATACACTAGGCAGAGGTTCCCGCCTACCAGCCCCCCATAGAGAGCGTTGCCAGTGAGTCTCCAGGGCTGCTCTGGAGACAGCACTTTGCACGCCTCACCACACTTGTTGCTGCAGGAGCTAACCATACTCTGGGCAGTTTCACTGCAAGAGGACTCTTGGAGGACTGCACCTGATTTCTTCCAGACCTCTCCTCCTTCACCCTTCTCCTTTGCTGACTGTGCTTTGTATCTTTTCGTTGTAATAAATCCCAAGTGTGTGTACAACTATATGTGGGGTCCTGTGAGATCTAGCAAATTACAGGCTCTGGATGCCTTAGTTCATTCAGGATGCTGTCATATAATAGCATGAGTAATGTGTTGTGTAAACAGCAGAAATTTATTTCTCACAGTTCTGGAGGCTGAGAAATTCAGGGTCAAGGCAGGATATATTTGCTGTCTGGTGAAGGCCCGCATTTTGTTCATAGATTACACTTTCTGGCCATGTCCTCTCTTGATAAAAGTGGCAAAGCAAGTTTTTGTAAGTGCACAAATCCCATTTATGAGGGTGCTGCTATCCTAATATTATTTCCTTCCCCAAGTGCCGCCTTCTAATGCTGTCGCCTTGGAAATCAGGATTTCACAAATGAATTCTGAGGGGGCCACAAACTCTCAGACCATACAAATGGGGGTGCTTTGGGAAACACTGGCACATTCATTTTATAGGACCAGTAGAACAAGTATCCCTCTGAAGCAGTCTTGGCCAGGAATGACATGCTGTCATGGAACTCATCACCACTGTTCCTAGGAACAGAAGTAGCTTTCTGTTCCAGCCTAGTATCTGGTCAGCCTGGGTCAATCTGGACTTGTTCTGAATGGGATTATTTTTTATTATAGTTTCTAATTTATTCTGCTTATATGGTGTACTTAGAAAAATCTTGTGTTCTGAGTTGGATTTCCTGGCTTTGAATCCCAATTTTACCACCTTTTGGCAGTAGGATTATGGGTAAATTAGTTCTGCTTTGTGTCATCTATTACACAGTAATAACAATAAAATTTATGAGATAGATGCCAGGATTAAATGAGAGAAAACATTATCATATTTACTACATGTTTTGTTATTATACTAATGGGCATTATAAACAAGCAACTAAGTTATTTCTTCTTGCAGAACTCTGTAGAAAAGTTCTTCCTTTGCCTTTGGATAAAAATCTGAACAAGGTCAATAATAAAATATGTATCACTCAGTTATAAAATGAAATCTTCATTTTCTACCCCAGGGATCACTACTGTGTAATAGTCAAAATATTCAATTTCAGTTAATAGTTTAACATTTGTGTTTTGAATTCTTTTGAATTCTATCTTACATGCTATTAAAATCTTCAGCCTCAACTTATTTTTATAAATAATAATTTAATGGTAAATAAATCAATGATAAAAATGAGCAATTTTTACCTATACATTTGTTTACACATTTCCAAATTACTTTTTTCTTAGTATGCCTCTAATATTTAACGGTGTAGATTTGTGTTTTTTTGAGTCATTGAGAGAATATTTTCTTAGTAAATCCTTTCATTAACATTCAGTGTTATAAAACACTAGGTCTTAATTATACCATATCATTTTAAAATTTTTTAATAATGTATAAATATTTCATCTTTTTCTGTCTTTTTTTTTTTTTTTTGGTGCTGGGGATCAAACTCAGGGCCTTGTGCTTGCAAGGCAAGCACTCTAGTCACTGAGCTGAATCCCCAGGCCCTCTGTCTTCTTTATGTGTATCATCTTTCTCATATCTTTATGGAAGTTATATAAGATATTTCTTGTTCTACCAAAAGTTATCTTTTAAAAGCTAACATAACATTGCTGCAAAGACCACAGATGCTATCACACTTGCAAATCCTCCTCTTGGCGCACCCTCAAATTTTATTATTATTAGCTGGGATTTTTCTCTGTTCTGTGTAATTATCTATTTTTATTTTTATACTGTATGTTTATTTTTATGTAATACACTATTTTGTCATTTTAGTAAATTACTTAGAAAATTATATATTTAAATAAGTTGTTTGCTAGTTGTGTGTCTGTCATATAACGGTGTTATCTGTCTGAGTCTTTTTCATTTGTAGTCATCATTGGATTGGCTGGATTAATTCACTAAGAGTTTTAAAGAAGGATGCAGCCGGCATCTGGTGCATACCTAAACTCTCAGAACTCTGGGAGACTGAGGCAGCGGGGTCACAAATTCTAGCCCAGCCTGGGCAACTTAGTGAGACCTTGTCCCAAAATCATATAAAAAATAATAAGAGGTCTGAGGAATGTAGCTTGGTAGTGGGGTTCGATCTTAGTACTGCCAGAATGAAAACAAAAACCGCCCTGCCAAAACCCCAGAAAGGATCCATAGAAGTTATAGTTCCTAACTGCTCTACATATTCAATATGCCTTCATGTATTCTTTATACATGAATGACGATTAATTGCATATAGAATATTTAACCGTGTAGAACTGTCTTCATACATCATCAGCTGTTGTTTTTATCTCCTTGTTTGGTTGTTGCGATGATAATTTGAAGCCGGGCTGGTGGGTTTTGTTGCTGCGTAGCTGCGGAGCAATTTAGAGTTTGTGCTTGAATCTTAAAAGCTTGCGTAATTTTTCCATGATGTGCTTCCATTTTGGTGGTTTTTGTTAACATCTGCTGTCCTTTCTCAGTGCTACGTACACATCCCAGTCATTCCTGACCAGTCCGGGTTGGAGGCTAGTCAATAAGGCTTTTGAGGCTCCAGTGCACCTGCCTTTGGCTCTGTAGACCGGACATCTTCAGGACCAGGAGAAACGATGTGCTGAGTCTCTTGCTTTGGTTCCAGTTACATTTTGACCATTTCTTGAACTGAGTAAAGTTCTTAGTTGCAGACTTTGTGGTATATTCTTAGTTATTTTGACTTTTTCTGGTTTGCCGAAGAAAGTTTTTGCAAGCTAGTGTCCATACTGCCATTTTTTCTTGGAAGTGAATTTACTTTAAAATGTTAAAATTGTTAATATGGATAAAATCATGAGATGCTAATGTTTAATTAGTCTGCCACTTACATATTTTTCTTAATTCACGATTAGTAGGAAAACCCTGAAAACAGTAGAAAGCACCCACATTGTCAATAAGAAAGGAAATTAATTTTTTTGAATACCTTCTTACTGCTATATACTGAGCTAGGTAATTATTTCCATGACTTCCTTTATTTATTTGAGCCCTCTGTAGCACAGGTGTTGGTGCTACAATTTAATGGAACTAAACTACACAGATGTTAAATTCATTAACCACAGTTATGTAACCAGTAAGTTGCAGGACAGGGGGTTTAATTTTTAAGGACATCTTTCCATGTATCATACTGCCTTATAAAAATGTGATAAAATAAATAACTAATTTTCAGAAATGAAAATGAGAGGTTAGAGAATAAGACTGTTATATTTACTGAAGATAGTTTTTTTGGTTTTTTTTTAAACTAATAAGCATGATCTAGTCTATCTGACATTTTCCCGACAGTAATTGTTCAGTTTACTGTGGCTTCATTTTTATCACCATTACAGACTTTTGAAAACTAAAGCTTTAACTTATCTACCCTTTCAGCATTATGAGACTTCTGAATTTGCTCTGAACATTCCCATTTCAAATCTTGCAGGAAAGACAGGTCTTAGGGGAAGGCTCAGACTATATTTTTACATCAAGTACTTCAAGATATTCAGTAATAGCAACTCTGCAAAACATGTTCTCTACACTAAGACCTAAGCTTGTTCCCTGCTTTGTGTATAATTTTAATGTCATAAATTTATGTATTTATACCTTAAGTTA
>PVJO010022197.1:0-12500 GCA_004026905.1 Hystrix cristata | reverse complement strand
CTTCTAATTTACATTTAGCTAAGAAAAGCTGACTAGCAGTGGAATACAAGAGATAAGGGTTGCAGCTGCCGTTTTCCAGCAGTGCATTTTTGTCTATTCTTCAATAAGCTTCCTGTGTTTCTATTCACATTGAATGAATCCCTTTTTCTTTCTTGGTAAGATAACTTTCACGGAGGTTGCTATCTATGCAGGATGCTGGAAGATTCCTTACTTCACCTTGCCTCTCTGTGGTTCATTTGTCGTGCCCAACCCAAGAACTAAGCTTGTGGAGAGCAATGGATTACTAATATGGGTGGAAATAGTAAAGCTTTGTCCAGGGATAAACTATGGTCTAGCATAGTGCATAAGAAGTCCTGGCTACCAGAATTTTACATAACATTTCTCTGTATTTTGAAATTCTAGAATTGAATAGTTTCATTTGAGGCACAGTGGAAAATGTGATACTGATAAAATGAAGTTTGACGACAAATTCAACCTGTAATTATTTATGGAGGATGGAGAACTTGCTTCAACTCAGAATGCTTGGGTTTATTAATCTATAAAAGTAGAAGATAGTACTTAGCCTATGAGAATCAAACAGCATAACAAAAAATCTTTTCTAGGATTGTGCTTGATTAATAATAGTAATTATAAGGGAAAGTCAATATTGTAAGAGTATATAGACTATGGGGAGGCAATGAGAAAAAGTGCCCATCGCACATAACCATCTTTAGCCAGAGTCAGGACCTCCATGTCACTCTTTCCTTGATTATTTTGTTTCTTTCCCACCAGCAGCTCTTCTATGATCCTCGCTTTTTGTTCTTTCCAGCCCATAGCATCAAGAGTCTCCCAAAGCCAGAGCCACTTGCTCTTTGTTTTTTTTTTTTTGTTGTTGTTTTGTTTTGTTTTGTTTTGTTTTTTTTGTGGTGCTGGGGATCGAACTCAGGCCCTTGTGCTTGCAAGGCAAGCACTCTAATCACTGAGCTAAATCCCCAGCCCCCAACCACTTGCTCTTTGAACTCTATATTTAATAATTGTTTTCTTTCTCCTTACAGCCAGTTGGGTCGATGAAGTAGAAATGTCAATTCATAAAATAAAATTTGCCTTCATAGTGAAGTTACTACAGTTCAGAACTGGAGGCTTCCCAATACACTATACTTCTAAGGCAGAGACTACCAACTTCTTCCATAGAGTGGTAGATTATATATATTTTAGACTTTGTGGGCCACATGGTTTCTGTCTTAGCTATTCAAATCTGTTGTGATTGTGGTCAAATAACTGAAAACAATGTGTAAACAATGAATGTAGCTGTCTTCTACTAAAGCTTTATTTAGAGATAGGCTGGCGCTCATCTATGGCCCGAAGGCTTCCAGCCCCTTGAAGACATAGGGATAAATTAAATTATGCTAGAGTTTGAAGGGGAGAGCAGTCTTGTAGTCCAGCTTTCCCGCAAGTGTGTTCTATAGAACAGGGATCCCCAACTCTGGGCTATGAACTGGTGCCAGTCTGTGGCCTGTTAGGAACTGGATGGCCCAGCAGGCCCATTGCTTGCATGACTGCCTGAGCTCTGCCTCCTGTAGGATCAGCACTTCTCATAGGAGAGCAAACCCTACTTAGGATTGTGTGCTACTCATGAGAACATAATGCCAGATGATCTGAAGTAGATCTGAGGCAGTCATGCTAGTGCTGGGGAATGTAATTATTATGTATTACAAGTATATACTAATAAAAAAAGAAACTATCACCCCTCCAGTCTGTGGAAAAATTATCTTCCACAACATTGGTACCTGGTACCAAAAATGTTGGGATCACTGCCGTAGAGGACTGTTTCCCTATAGCCAAAGGCTCCCTAGTTGGTCAGACGTTTTTTTGAAGAGGTCACAAGCACATTACACACCAAGTGCCCTGACCTTTTATGAGGTATAAATTAATAATAGTGTACTGGTCAGTTTTCCTATTGCTGGGACAAAATATCTGCTACCCACAATATAAAGGAGAGGTTTAATTTCACTGACAGTTTCCAAGATTTCAGTCCATGGCTGACTGGCTCCAAGGCAGAATGTCATAGCTGAAGGGTATGACTGAGCAAAGGTACAGGCTTCATGGAGGCTGGGAAGCAGAGTACAGGGGAACCAGAGAGGAAGGGGTAAGGGCCAGATACGGATCTCAAGGTCATGCCTCTATGACCCAGCGAGATACACTCAGAAGTATGCTTTGCTAATCCCCTGCATGGCTCTCAAGCCAATCAAGTTGATAAGATCAACTGTCACAAATAGTTTGAAAGCTGATGTTCTAAGTGTTCTGCTATGTGCCCAGATCTATTCTAAATGTTTTTATCTATATTATTTCACCTATCCCTTCACACTGTGAGGTATGCAGTATCTTCATTCCATTTTTACTTTATGGAATGGAGGCACTGAAAAGTTATGTAGCCTTCCCAGTGTGATAGAACTAGGAGAGCTGGGATTCAAATTTGGGAACTGGGTCCAAGTCTGTGCTGTCAGCCACTTTTTTCCTCTGGGTACCATCTGGACAGCTGTTAAAGCCAAGGAAGTAGTTTTTCCCTCGGTTTTCTCTGTGTCGCATTAGAAACATGAGGCCTAGGGAGATTCAAGTGACTTTGCAAAGGTCACAAGCATCATTAATGACTGAGATGAATCAATAAATCACTACTTGGAACTTCTTGGGACTTGAGGAAGTATGTAAATTAATCTTTCATAGAGACATAAAATTCTTTTAAAAATGAGAAACCGCCTCTAATTCCCCCCACTTTAGTTCGAATTTTAATACCCACCTTCATTTCAGTGGGATAAATACACAGTTTGTAGATTTTTTACCTTTAACATTCTGATAGGTAAGTCCTATCAAGCTGCCCATCTTTGTCACCCACTCGGATCTCTCTCAGAATCCAAATCACCGATTCCTAAGCCTCACTGTGTGTTTGAATCACTTCAGAGTGTTTAGAATGAGTGGTACTGGGCACTACCTTGCTGCCTTAGAAATGCTGATTTCACTGAGAACCTGGCAGAAGTATTACACAGGAGACCTCCAAGAGATTTTAATAGGAAGCCAGGGCTGTGAAGCTCTGCACTAGACTCTCATTCAGTTTTGACTGCTAAAGCGTCCACCTGCATTAACAGCTAACACTTAAATTACTACATAACATGAACCGAAATTTATGCTCATGGTCCATGGGTTATAATTAATAAATGTGTGACCACATTTCAAGCATGAATAGAACCTTATTATTGCTGGTGAACTGTTCAGTACTGGTGGCTGTAATATTCAATCAGTTTTATATGTGTGGGACCTTTGGATTGACATGCATAGCTGCAGAACCAAACTGAACAAGGCTCAGGGAATCTGGTAGGTTACTATGAATCAGCACAGCTCAAATAGAGTGGGTCTGGACTTTTTATGTGGCTTTCTTAGTAGGAGAGACTGAAGGTGGAACAAATAAGTACTTTGAAGAATTGGATTTTACCACCATTTTCTACCTACTTACAAATATATAATTATTTATAATACAAGACTTTAGAAAAGCAATCGTGTATAGTAGAAATCAGTATAGAAATAGACTGTCTATGAGAACAAATAGAATAAAAATCACTAGGGACTTAAGACAGCCTAATTGCTAGTATTGAACACTAAATTTGTCTTTTAAGTTTTCTGGCACTTCAGCCAAAAAAGGAAGCATGTCGAGTTACATATTATGGCTAAAAACAACTTTTGCATTTATCTGGAGAGAAAATTGTTATTTTTGAGCTAAGCTCAACCAATAATTTAACACATATGTCCTTGGAATAATACAGTTGAAGATATCTTAACCACAGTTTTGCAGAAGTCATAGAAATGCTGTGCGGCCAGTGATAGTTGAATGAACCAGCTAAACTGTCTTGAACTAGTAAAGCCATTTCTGCAGTTGGTCTTTCATTCATTCATTTGTTCCTTCGACCATGTAGTTGCTGTTAATACTGTAGTGATACAGTGTTAGGTCCTGGGGATATGGTAGCAAATAAAATACTCTTGTTCTCAAGAAGCCCAAGTTACAGAGGAGGAAAACCAATACTCCAGAGTAGAGGAGCAGGAGCCTGAACTAATCACATGATGGAGCCATCTTGATCAGACACCTGAGCTGAGAAAGTCTTCCCAAGAGGAGAGAAGCAGAAAAGACAGGAAAAAGCAGATAACGCAGCACTTTAGGAGAGTTATGAATGTCTTCCCTAAATTGGATGGTGGACTTCATGTGGTCAAGTGGGATTAGAGACCTCTGCAGGGGCCAGATTCCAAGGTTTAGGTCAGAGAGTTGAGATTTCCCATGGAAACAGTGGGTAGTCATCTCACTATTTTAGGCAGGGGAGGCACATGATTTGTGTTTTAGAAAGGTCACTGTAGTAAAGTGTGGAAAAAAGGCAGACTGGGAGGTCACCTAGGAGGCTGTTGGTGTAGGTTACTCTTCCCTGGTGAGGATCTGAAGGAAAGCAGTGGGATTGGAAATCAGGGGAAGGAGCCTACAATGCTTTGTGAGATTGGCTTGCTTGGTGAGATGAATGACTGTGGGAAGACAGAGAGGGAGGAGCCCAGTAAATTTCCCTGGCTTAGGTGGCGGGATGGCTTTTGGCACAATTCAGAGGGATTGGTAAAGTTCATGGGTTTGGTACAAAGAGTGGGAGGTGGTGAATATAAATTTAGTTGGTACTTATGGGAAATTCTGTGAAGAATTTCCATAGAGTTGAAATCCGAGCTAAAAGCAGTAGATTTGCAATTTACTGGCACATAGATGATGGTTAAATCAATGGAAGATAGTAAGACACATAGCAATATAGAAACCGCAGACACATCAGAGTTTGTAACTCTGAGGACCACACTTGGAAGATACATAAAGAACAGAGTGTGTGAAGGCGACAGAAACAAGGTAAAAATAAAGCAGGAGTATGGGAGTAATGAAAATGATTAACAAGATACATGTAACCACCTAGCGATGTAGTTTAGGACAGAGATAGAAGGCAAGTGTACATTAAATGGTCTCTGTGAAGTAGTAGTTATGCCAGGTGGGACTTGGTCCGTGATGGGTCTCTGGCCACCGGTCTGAATTTTCTTAATAGGATCTATCATTCATTTGTATTAAAAGAACACATAATTTAGACATCAGATATGAGGCTTGATAAAAAATGGTGAATGTTTAAGTTTTAAAAATTTATTACAGTAAGAGGCCATTAATCCCTTCTGAAATACTCCCTGTCACTTCAAACACACCTGTCCTATCATTCTTACCACTTTCCGAAGCAGCTTGGGAAGTCTTCTCTCCAGAAGGTCTTTAGTTGTACTGCCATGGCTGCCTCAGTGTCCTAAATTAATTCAAAACATTTACCTTTCAAGATCATTTTAACTTTGGGCAAGAGCCAGAAGTTGCATGATGGCAGATCTGGTGAATGAAGTGGATGAGGATCACCATAATGTTTATATTTGATGGAAATTGCCATACAAGAAGCAGTATGTGACACAGAGTGTCATTGTCATGAGGGAGGATGAAACTGTCCATTTCTGGGGCGTTTTCTGTGCCTATATTTCTTAAATGCTCTGGTAATATTTAGAGTTTATAGTAGTGTTCCTGGGTACAAACTCAGCTCACATAATTCCATCGACGTCAAAAAATGCAGTCAACATCACCTGGATGTTGGACCTTGATTGATGTGCTTTTTTTCACATGAGGAGAACTCGGTGATTTCCACTGAGAACTCTGAGCCTTGGTATCAGGATCATAACCGTAGACCCAAGTTTCACCTCTTGTGATGACATTTCTTAAAAAGCTGGAGTCTGAAGCAGCATGATCATGCAACTCCATTGAAATTGATGTTAAACTTTTCATGTTAATGTGTTATTTGTGCTCCATGATTTGTGGCATACTTTAAAACAACCTTCTCTCAGCAGTAGCTCACACCAGACTGACTATACTGAATAAACTGAAGCTTGTCCCACACTGTTACTAAGATTCTGTGTACTTCTTCTTCTTCTTTTTTTTTTTTTTTTTTGGTGCTGGGGTTCGAACTCAGGGCCTTGTGTTTGCAAGGCAAGCGCTCTAACCACTGAGCCAAATCCCCAGCTGTGTGCTTCTTCTTATATTGAAGATCCCTGCCTTTCCAGTAAATGTCACTAAGCAGCAGCATTCACTGTGGTTTTGATTACACTTGTATGTTTTGAAAGTTTGAGATCCAAACTCTTCTAGCTTAGATGAAATCTTCACACACTTGAATCCAGTAGTACCTGCAGAATAAGGTTCCTCCCAAACTCTCGAAGGCAAGCACATTGCATAAAACAAGGTGGAGATGACACTGTCTCAGGCTATGAAACATGGAAGAGGTGATTTTAGTTTATAAAATGCTGAGACTAATTTTCATCAGTTAAGCACTTCACTGAATAGAAACTCAAGTGTGCCAAGTGGAACGAATAATCTCAAATAAAACTGTATTGTGAAGGTCTTGGTAGGGTACATTCACTCCAAATAGAAGTACCATGTATATGAACGCACTTTCACGATGAATAGGGTTATCTGAGATTTACCAACTTAAAATATGACAGTTTTAATTTAGGTATGTTTGGTGCTTAACTCTCCTTGTGAATTTTATTAGACTACATGTTTGACTGCTTATTTCAGGCTTTTCCTAATTGGGAATAATATTAATAAAGCACCCGGTTTCTTTTTTCCGTATCTATGGACCCTTAAGTTCCTTGGGCTGCTTAAAGAAGACAGAGGCCTTTTTCATCTGCCATCCTGAGGAGAGATTAGTGACTCCCATGACTTCTCTCTGGACAGTGTGAAGTATGCTCTGTGTACCCCAGTTCCACGATGAATGAAGAAGCAGGACTGCCTATGGATTTTGTAGCTTTCAGTGTCATATTTTTAATTATGCATCTGTCTCGTTTCTGCCATTATAGCTACTCATTTTTCATAGGGGAGAGGAAGTGTTTGTTTGTCTTTCTGGAAACTTAGCTACTTTATGACTTTTTTGACTGTATCAGTGATAATTGCATCAGAATTCCAACAATGTACATTTCTTGGTGATCCATAAATTTCAAGTCTTATGTGTATTTCTCCCATTTTCTGCATCCATATGTAAAAAACATCTTAAACTGCAATTTTTATATAACACAAAAGGGAATTTTAGGTCTCTATCGAGAGGCCAATGAGCGTTATAGGTGAGGAGAGGAAAAAAGAATGCTTTATAACCAGGGAAGGTCATTGTATAAACACAAACACTTGGTTTCCTGCGTATTCCTCACTAGGAAACTAAGAAATGGGCCTAAAGAACTTTTTAAATTTTCTGTAATTAATTGCAGAATTTTTAAAAACAGTGTGCCTCTGCATTGTTAACATTAGATTTCTTAAATCTGCATCAACAATAGAGATAAAGTGCTTGTCTTTTTGTTTGCTCTAGCTGCAAGGTCTTATTTCATCTGCTTCCTATTGGACCATTATGAATGATATACAACTACTGTGACACATAATAGCACAATGGTATCTAGATTTTCTTAGAGTGTTGTTACTACTTAAAGTGTGGTCTAAGGGCCATTGGAATCCTTATTACAGGGCAGCTTGTGAAAATTCAGAATCTTAGGCTCAATTTACACTTACTGAATCAGTATATGTATTTTAACATGGCCCCCTGGGCAGTATATCTGTACATTGATATTTGAGAAGCACTAGTCAAGATGACTAGTAATCATACAACTATCCCAAACTATATTTTTGTCCAGGAAATTATGAGAATGCTGGTTGTTGCTCAGAATACTTAATAGGATCTTTCTTTACATCAAGAATTCCTGGCTGGAGATTTAGTTCAGCAATTAGAGTGCTTGGCTAGCAAGCACAAGGCCCAGAGTTCAATCCCTGCCACCAAAAAAAAAAAAAAAAAAGAATTCCTTCAATAAATCAGGTAATTAGTCAGCAACAAAGCAGACATTAACATTTATAAAAAGAATAAAAATCACGATATTTTTCATTTTCCAACTGTTTTGTTTTCTAAATTAATTTTTGTTCTAGAGCTCAAGTAATGATGTGCAGGTTCAAAAATAAAATATAAAAACATCTCTTTCATGGCTTGATTAAATAAATAGCTTTGCTTCATTTTGTACCAGTTTGTCCACAGTAAATAGTTTCTTGATATGAGTTAAGGTTAATTGATGATCTACATATACTATATACACAGTTTTTGCATCAATAAAACCTTACCATATGAACAGTTTAATAATAGAATGAAGATGGAGGGGAAAGGACAGCAAGTGTGAATACCTACATAGTATCTAGTTTTTGGACATATAGGTGCCAGTGACATTATGCTGATTGAGTAAAATGTTGATTAAATCTGAGTCTTGTAAAAATATGTAGTAAAGAAATGTGTAGATATTGGCCTCATTGGGAGTGGACTTGGTGAATGAAATGTATATTATATGTATCACATTAATAAGGTTGGAGTCAGTTTTGAATCTTCCCTCCCCCCCACCATTAACTACAGTTAACGTACAGGTTCTGTTTTTTCTGCTCCTCACGGCCATCTTGGATGGATCTGCTCCTCTCTGCACCATAAACTGTACTCCACACCATCATGTCCCAAGGTCTTCCTCTTCTGGATAGTGGGTTCTGGTGAGCCTTCCGCTTAACCCCTTTTCCACATTACGGCCACAGCCATCTTTTAAAACCCTAAATAAGTTCATGTCACTCTCTACTTAAAAATTCTTCACTGGTACTTCATTGCCTTTATATTACCACGCCACTTCCCCAGCACATCATAAGGATCTACGTGGAGTTTCCTGTCTGTCACCACACTCCTCCTTGTTCATCTCGCTTCCTGCCTTTAGATGTTTCACAGTTCCTCAAGTACTGTACACCTGACTCTTTCATCACAAGGGCTTTTTATACCTTGCTCTTTTTCCTGTATGAAGTTTCTGTTTTAATGTCACCTTTTCAGACAGAACCTTCCTGTCTAATATGGAGTCTAGCCTCCCCCAATTCTCTATTTTAACTCCTGATTTTTGCCCTCATTAGCACACTACAAATGAATTCTATAACTTCTATATATTATGTATGTTCCTATGGTGGTCACCTGCCTTCCTCAAACAGTGTAGGCTCAAAGGAAGGCATGCTTTCAGTGTCTTGCTCATCATTGATTGTCGAGTGACTGGCAAAATGCAGGCATTATTATGTATTTGATGAATAGGCAGACGACTTTAAAACAAATACATACATTTCACATGCTTAATATTTTATTACTTCTTTTATTTTCTGTAGTTCTTAATTAATTTTACGAGTGATTGATTTTAAACAAATTCTTTCAAGTTCATTATGTGAAAAAAAATTTAATGATGATAGTTTACTCTTTCTAGGAATGCTCAGCAATGTGAACAAAGTTACCACACCAAGGGGATATTTTAATAGAATGTTTCATTGAATTTTTATTGAGGTAAACAATTGTCTAGTCTATTAGTCTAGTTACTTTCCTCAATATTTGTGTTACCTTGTGGTTGATTTTAAGAGACGTGTACTGGTTGCCTTCTTTATCACTATAATCTCTTTGTATGGCATAGAAATCAAATTTCAGGGCTACAAATGCTCATAAATAAGGTCAGACTCTCTGGGAATCAAGAGCCTTAAGGTGTTAAAAGCCAGTGGGCTGGAGTGTGGCTCGTGATAGAACATGTGCTTGGCATGCATGAGGTCTTGGGTTTGGTCCCTAACGAACATCATAAGAGAGAGAGGGGGAGAGGGACAGAGAGGCTGGAGTGGGGAGAGAGAACGAGGGGAGAAGAGAGAAGAGAAAATGAGAGAAACATAAAAAGTTATGAGCTCAACTTTCAGCTGTGAGTCTGAGAGACTGCTCTTACATATTTTATGTGATTCTCCATTTCAGTTTGTTCTCTCAAAACCATGTAAAGGAGCCTAACACTGCACTGCATTTTTCAAATGAGGTGTCTCAGAACTTTAGAAGTGACTCATTAGATCAAGAAGGAAGCCCGAATGGTCCAGCTGGGTGGTGATCTCTTCTTCCCCATGAAAGATGCTCAGATGGTAGGTCTTACCTGTCATGATGTGCGTGATGGACGCAGGGTGGGTACCGTTGTGTGTCAGAGAACATCTGGGGCACCACAGTCACATGGTAGTGGAATCTGTAGAATTCCACACATTAGGATAAATGGTGGAAAATATCTGTTAAATGTTTTAAGTACACTTGATGCATTAATGTTTGAAGAGTCTGGGTAATCGCATGGTTATGTTTTCAGCCTGCATGTTTAAGCCTTCGTGAATTTGCTAGGGCTGCCCTGACGCAGTGCCATGAACTAGGTAGTCTACACAACAGAAACATAGTACTTCATGTCTCTGGATGCTGAAACTTCCAGACCAAGGTGTCCGCAGAGTTGGTGCCTGCTGAGGGCGGTGAGAGAAAGATCTGTTCCAGGCCCTCATCCCTGCTTACGGACGACTGTCTTCTCTCTGTGTCCTCATGTTGTGTCCTCCCGGTGTTGTGTCCCATTTCCCCCTTCTCAGAAGGACACTCATTGTATTAGGTTGAGTTAGTGCCCCCTGGATGACTTCAGTTTGACTCGATCTTTCTGTAGTGACCCTACCGCTAAGGTTACATTTGGAGGATCTGGAAATCAGGACTTTAACGTTGAATTTTGGGGGACACAATTCACACACAATTGGCCTTTGTGATTAATTAATTAGTTAAATGGCACTTAGAAATGTAGGCAATAAAAAACAGTCAAAATTATTTGCTTCATTTGCCTATAAAGCATATAGCACATGCAAAAAATGTAAGAAACTATCTTCACTTACAGAAATTAGCATGTGCCGTATCTACACTACAGTCTGTGACCCACAGCAAGCTATAATAAAACTATGCTTTAACAAAGAAGTTAGTATCACTCTCCAAATTGGAATTTGTCTTTGAGCAGTTATTCAATCTTAACTGGAGCCTGTTACGAGCACCCTTTTGGGGTGGAACTTTGACATTAATAATTTCACACTCGATGCTAGAAGAAAAATTTTTAGCAGAAGCAGCTATGTGTGGTGATGAAGCTTGGAGCTTACTAGAGGTTGATTTTAATGTTTCTTTTGCTTTCTAAACAAAGAGACCTAAATTAAAGGATGGATAGACTTTTTCATTACTCATTATTTAATAGCCAAGTCACATTTTAATTTCAATTGAATTGCCCATAAAATATTAAATAAGGTAAATGTAACACAGTTAGCCAAATTAAGAAATGTACTATTTTTTTTTTTTGGTCCTAAATTCTTTGCTGGGTTTTGAAAAGAGCCTCAGCAAAATCTGTTTCCTAGTTTTGAAATGGTGGTATGTTGATATGGCTAGGAAGAGGGTCCTAAAACTCTATAATTGTGTTCTCTTGGTGTGATAAATAAATAAAAGCCTATGTTCATACATTGCTTCCATTATTCTGGCTGTGATCCTAATTTTTTTTTCTTCCAATTTTCTTCTAATGCTAATTTTCACCTTCAGGAAAAGGTTAGTCTGCCATTTCTCACAGCCATTTGTGATGGCACCTCCAATGGGAAGTTCATATAATGGACTTGTCTCTTGGTGTCTCTTGTCCTTTCCACCTAGCTCCTCCTGTCAATACCCTGGGATATTTTTTGCAAAGTGCATGGATTCTCATTCTTCTTGGTGTCTTCATTATGGCCAACGTGGCCTGCTTTGACTGACAGCTGAGGTGGAGCAAGCCACTGTGATTCACGTGGTTCAGTAGCTGCTGTACCACAGGCCTCAAGCTGACAGGTGAGACAGACTCTGCAGCATTGTGATGTGACTACCTGGGACCACAAATCTGGAGTCACTCAGTTGAATTAAATTGATTGTAATTTGAAGTCCAAGAAAGTAAGGTTCCAGAATATCAGCCTTCCATTCATTTCACTGGTCTTTAGCTAAGTTGTGATAATACTGGGGTGGATTTTATTTAAGTCTAGTCTTGTTGAATCACAGTGGAAATAGTAAAAATAGAAGTTTTTTTCTGTAAAATTTCATTTTTTTTAAACAATACAAGTTTTATTCATTTCATGAAAACCAGACATATGTTTTAAAGAAGCCAGCCATAGAGGCTGACACAAAGGACCTTCTCAAAACAGTCTTTACTTTTCCACTCCCTTTACTGTGCCCCTTTCACAAAACAG
The DNA here is from genome assembly GCA_004026905.1 of Hystrix cristata. Classification (NCBI taxonomy): domain Eukaryota; kingdom Metazoa; phylum Chordata; class Mammalia; order Rodentia; family Hystricidae; genus Hystrix; species Hystrix cristata. The sequence goes on along the minus strand of PVJO010022197.1, from coordinate 340 downwards.
AATTTCAAAAAACTGTTTAGTCAGTCAGGGCTTACAAATATTTAACAACTTACATTTAATCTCTCTCTCTCTCTCTCTCTCTCTCTCTCTCTCTCTCTCTCTCTCTCTCTCTCCTTTTTGTGTAGAAGGCCTCATGCATATTTGGCAAGGGCTTTTTGACAGAACTATATCCCCAGCCCTTTTTCATCTTTTTTTAAATTTTATTTTATTTTATTTTATTTTATTTTAAACCAAGAACATGTATTGGTACATTCTACATACAATGGTCACATTCATTACATTAATTCTGTACCTATACATGATGTATCTTGGTTCTCCCCCCTCTCCCCCCCTCCCCTCT
>PVJO010022196.1:0-28529 GCA_004026905.1 Hystrix cristata | reverse complement strand
CTCCCTTCTGGACACGGTCACTGACGTGCCTCTTTAAACACTAGGTCTGGCACCGACACGGACCAGCAAACCCTCCCGGAGCACGGGAACCCATCACTCCCCCCGGACTCTACCTGTGTGTTAAAGCAGCAATGTAAGTGAGTGTATTTTTGTTTTTACCTACCCCCGACTAAATCACACAGGTGATTTTTCCTTGTCCTCTAACCCTGTGGGACTGTTTGCAGATTTCTCTTCAGACACGTCTCCTCTTCCCTTTACTTACTTGGAAGATTGATTTTGCAAAGTGAATGTCGATGTGACAGCAGTGTTCAATAATTCAAGACTTGGAGTAAATCAATTTATAAAATAATTATCTAATCAAAACCCATAATGCCTTTCTTCTTCTGATCATAACAAGTAACACCTGGATATAATTTTTCAGGCATATCTTTTGTCAGATTCACCATCAACTGTGATGCCCAAATAGCACAGAAATCGTATACTAACACGTGTTCTATGGTACTGGTTTCAATGTAAAACAGTGTTGCTATTAGTTATGACTGCTAACAAAGGACAGAGTTGTACCTGTGCCCAAATCTAAAAGAACAAACATCATACATTTTTCACTACCAAGCCACGGGACTTCCAGCCATATAATGAAGTTCAAGCTCGATGTCTCCACACTATAGTACACTATTCTATATCCAACAGCAATGTAGCAGAAAAGTCCCCATCTCGTTTTCTGTTTGTTGTATTTTTAATTCTCCAGCACTTACCCTGCAGCTTCCCTCTCAAGGGAAAGCATCTTTATCCAGGCATTTCCCAGGTTTGAAGCCACACAGGGCACCACCTCTTCCTGTTAGCTGCCCACTTGGAAAACCCTTCAGAAGGACCGATCAGACTCATTGTTTGGGGTTGTACCTCTTTCTCAATGCAAGTCACTCACCCAGCCACAAATTCAGAAAGGTCAGATACGTGTAAGTCAGCAGTGTAGACATGTTACCAAGAAAGAAATGCTTGTACAGGAACATGGAAACCCAGAGGCAAAATGCTATTTTCTCAATCATCAAATTCCCTTCATGGGGCTTCATATGAACCACACTCATCCCGGGCCTGCTGTTTCCGGGTTATGTGTTCAATATTAACCCAGTACTTACAACAGAACATTTTCAAACTCCATGAGACTTTGTGCTATCAAGTAGGCGCCGAATCGGAAACATGCAGCATAGGAAAAACACATCATGGCCTGGGTGAAGGAAAATGTGATTCCAAAGATGTGTGCTTTCTTCAAAGAGTTTCTGCAAACGAGACATTTGGAAACTTACTCTGCTTTCATTTCTCAGACCTTAAAATGTACATTTCCATAGGTTGGCAGTAGAGCACAGAATTGTGACAGACAAAAATTGATCTGATCCTCATTTTACTTGCAGTTGTATGAACTGAGTTGTGTTACTCATTTCTGAGCCTCCCCGTGTTCACCTTCACCGAAGGATTAACTGGACCTCAGTGTGCTGATGTGATGGTAAAGTAAAACGCTGAGCGCTATACAAAGCCTGTTATGGGTTAGTAAGTGAAAGTTCCCTCCCTTTTCCAAGAACCGGACATAGAGCATGTGTTCGGCATTGTCGACATTCACTCCACAACACAGGACAGCTGAGTGAACAGAGGACCAGGGCCGTGCCGAATGACACTGGGTGGGACGTCCCTGCCCTCAGGGACCTAGGAGCAGGACTGTACGATCACCCGTGAGACAGAGGCACCTTATGAGTCACATGCTATGGAAACAGACAGGCAGGACATCAGTCTCTGGGGGAATCATCAAGGATTTTCTTTGAATTCGGACTCCAGGTTTTCCGAAGGACACACAGCTCAGTGGCGCGGCTGTGTGGGTGGCAGCACACTGGTGCGCGGGCAGCCTTCGGGCCTCCTCCTGCTCCACCCACATCAACTCGACTTCCTTCTCTGTCATATAGCAGAATTTCAGACGAGAACTCCAGAAAACAAGCCCTTCTATCACTAAAACATCTGAAAACGCACTGATAAAGTTATGCTCTCTCTAGTAAGAGAGCGGAAATGGAGACCGAAAAGGTGGGGCTCGCTCACGTTCACAGCACGTGTTCAAGCTCTCACTGGGACGACTGTGTTGAAGGAAGGATAGAAGGTCTCTGCTGGGGAGAGTGAAGACAGACATGAAAAGTGCACTCTGGCAACCCCCCCCCCCCGCACTGTGTAGCGTGTACTGACCGTTCAGGTGGCATCACCCTAAAGGGCTCACATCTCGGAGCAGAGCAGACCCTAAGGCCATTTTCCACATGGAGGTGACGGCCATTCTCATGGTCCTTTCCTCTGACCCCTCGTGCGCTGCCCACTACTCCACGTCCCACCTTAGAGATGCGCCTGCCTTGGTCTGGGTCTCGTGACTTCTCTGCTGTGTAATTACCAGCCCTCCCCACTCGGTTCTCTTGTAGTACTATCTTCACTAGTGCCCCGCCTGCCTGGCAAAGCAACCCTTCTAAAAACAAATCCAATAATTCAAAGTCTCTTCGCACTCTTCTCTCCCACTCTTCAGTTGTAATTACCTGTATGGTACCTGCAAACTTTGTGCATACATGTGTTCAAATTTCTGTTCCCGAGTCAAAGAAACAACAGTACGGAAGTTTTCTATTGCTTCAGTAGCAATCTGTAACAGAGATCACCGATCAGGAAGTGGCACAGGTGAGCAATAAACTTGAATTTTGTAAATGGACTAACAAAATTCATTTTTCATTATGCTTTTTAATTTGTTATTTGGTATCACCTATGAGCATCTTCTCTATGGAAGAAGGCATTAAATAATTTACCAAACTAAGTTTTAGATGTGGAAGATGATGAACCAATTCAAACTTCCCCTCTTTACAGAAGGAGCTTAGGTTTAAAGGATTGAAGGCAGCCACCCAAAGCCACACGTCTGTATATAGCTGTACAAAATTAACCTGAAGACTCAGAATGGTACATCCTCTGCAGTGCTCTTGCTTCTCTGATGTTTAGATTTATAATCTAACAGTTACTTCATATATTTATAAAAATGTGGTGTCTTTTTCTCTTTATAACTGTCATTCATGGCAATGCAATATTTGGGAAATGAAATGGTGAAATGATAAAAAAAAGGTAACATGAAGTTACATGTTGGTATATCTTCCACATTATATCATTCTAAGCACACACATGGTGGGGGGCTGGGGATCGAACCCAGGGCTTCATACATACCAGACAGGCACTTTACTACAACATTAACACTTTTTTTGGGGGGGGGGATGCTGGGGAGTGAACTCAGGGCCTTGTGCTTGCTAGGCAAGCGTTCTACCACTGAGCTAGATCCCCAGCCCCATCACTAATGCTTGTTCTTCATTTTGAGATGGTGTCTCACTAGCTTGTCCAAGATAGTCTTCCAACTGTGATCCCTTTCTGAGTCAGCATCCTGAGTAGCCGGCATTAAAGGTGTGTGCTAATGTGCCTGGCTTACATCTTTAATCCAATGGAGACAGAATTCTGTATTTGTCTGTCACTATTTCTTCCCTTAACAAATATCAAAATGACTTTCCAAAGTCACTGCATCTACATTGATAACAGGTTTTCAGTGGCCACAACATCACAAGCAGTAAGATATTCCTTTGTTTTTGCTCAATGTTTTCAATTTTTTCCTTACTAAAAAGTTGTTGTGATAAATATTCTTGGAGCTAAATACTTGTCCATGTTGAATGATTTTCTTAGGACAAGTTCTTCACAGTGAGATTGCTGGATCAAATAAATAATTTTTAAGGACTATGGAACTTATCAGTTTTTTCCAGACAGCTTCCATCATTCAGGTATGTCCTAATTGCATGTTACTTCCTGAAGTGCTATTTGATTGGGAGACAAATGCTCTTTACCACCCTTTGCAATCTGGGTAGAGGGGTACAGAGAGAAGACCATCATAAATGTGGAATCTCATTTATTCTTCACTGCATTCTGCACACATTACCTAGCTTCAAAGATAACAGCAAATATTTCATAACACACTGAGTCACTTTTGAAGATTACTGCAAAAAGCTATTATAGGGGCTGGGGATTTAGCTCAGTGGTGGAGTGCTTGCCTAGCAAGCGCAAGGCCCTGAGTTTGATCTGAGCACCCCCTCAAAAAGAAGAAAAAGCTATTACAAAAAACTAGTAATGAATTTTTAACAACAAAAAATTCTTTCAAAAATTAAATTTAAATATTACTCTTTGATCCAAGCAGGAAAAGGAGATTGAATTGTTTACCATAAGCTACTTAGAACAGCAGGAGAGTATCCAGACTTTCTATTTTAAAATACTTTATAAACTTGTTTTATACATATAAAAAATAATTGTGTCCATTTTGCAAAATACTAGAAGTACAACAAACATGAAGTTAGAGGAAAAAAACTACCTTCACTCGAGCTCCCCAAAGAAAATACTAATTTACATTAGAAATATTTTTAATTATAAGAGTTTAAACAGAGGTTTTTCTAGATTACTACCAACATTCAACAAACTAGTAGTGTCTGCTTTAAAAAAGGTTTCATTGTAAATTCCAGTGCAATGGTTTTAAAACATGTCTTCTGTATATCATTTTCTAAGACGGGTGTGTCTTGTTTCCAATGCATTCCTAAATGTCCTTGGTTTTCTGTGTGTACACAGCCCAATAAAAATCGGAGTTTAAGTCACACCCCTTGATTGGTGAATAAAATCATCATCTTGATACACAAAGAAGCAATTAGAAAAAGCCTTAATTAGCACTGTGAAGTCTCAGTTTCATTTATTCAAAGTCTAAGAATGTATTAGTGGGCTGGGGATTTAGCTCAGTGATTAGAGTGCTTGCCTTGCAAGCACAAGGCCCTGAGTTCGATCCCCGGCACCAAAAAAAAAAAAAAAAAAAAGAATGTATTAGTGCATATTAATTTTACAAGATATTGTGTTTTGAAGTAGTATTTTCGTACATGTACTGTATGTAACATTTTTATCACAGCCGGCTTCCTATTACCTTGATAACAGCATCCCTTCTACTTTCATGACAGTTTTTAGGTTCTACATACTAGGGAAAGCACGATAATTGTCTTTCTGAGGCTGACATATTTTGCCTAACATGGTGCTATCCAGTCCCATCAGTTTTCCTGTAAATGACACGGTTTCATTCTTCTTTATGGCTGATTAATATTCTACTGGGCATGTATACCATGTTTTCTTCATCCATTCACTGACAGGCATCTGTGCTGCTTCCACATCTTCTACTGCTGTGAACTGTGCCCAATAAACACTGGTATGCGGGCATCCCTATTATGTGTTACCTAATCCCCTCAGAGATGAACCACGGTGTAGGACAGCAGAATCACATGTAGTCCTAGTATTTTAAAAAGCTACATAGTGATTTCTCTAGTGGCTCTACTAATTTGTAGTTCCACCAATAGTGTGGAAGGAAGGGTTCCTTTTGCCCTACTTCCTTGCTGGCATTTACTGTTTTTTGTACTTTACATGACAGTTGGGGAGGAAGTGGAATTGAAATGTAGTTGAATGTTTTTTCTTACACTTACTGTCCATTTGTACTTCTTTTGAGGATTCTTATTAAACGTCGGTGTCTTATTAAAAGGGAATTCTCTGTTCAATTCACTTACCCACTTATTGGTTGGGGTATTTGTTCTTTTGTGCTAACCTTTTTGTATTTTTTATATAGTCTAGATATTAATCCTCTATCACAAGAGTAGCTAGCAAAGATTTTGTCCCGTTCTGCAGGCTGTATCTTCACTCTGTTTCCTTTGCTGAACAGAAACTCATTTGATGTTGTCTCATTTGTTGATTCTTGCTGGTACTTCCTGTGCTGTTGGGGTCCTACTCAGGATATCTTTGCCTGAGATTATGATTTCAAGTGTTTCTCTTTTGTTTTCTTTTACCAGTTTGAAATTTTCAGCTTTTATACCTAGGTCTTTTTACTCTATTTTGAACTGATTTTTGTACAGGGTGAGAGATCGGGGTTGGTTTCAATCTTCTACATATAGAAATCCAGGTTTCCTGAGACCGTCTTTTCTTCAAGGTGTAATTTTTGGCACCCTGGTCAGATAACAGATGCCTGTTGCTCTGTGAGTTTGTTTTTATGTCCTCTGTTCTCCTCCATTGGTCTGTGTATCTATTTCTGTGCCACTCCTTTGCTCTTTTGTTACTCTGATGTTGAGATACATTTTTGCAGTTGGGTATTGTGCTGCCTCCAGTCTTGCTCTGGCTATTCTAGGTCTTTTGTGTTTCTGCAAAAATTCTAGAATTAAGTTTTGTAGTTCTGTAAAAAAACGTCATTGGGGTTTTGAAGGAGATTGCCTCGGTTCTGTTGATAACTTTCTATAACATGGTCATTTTAACCATTTTGATTCTGCCAATCCATGAACTTGGGAGATCTGTTTTCCAGTCTTCTTAATCAGTGCTCTGCAGTATTCACATACAGGCATCTCACCTCATTAGTCAGGCTGACTCCTAGCTTTTTTTTAAAAAGGTGCTGTGATGTAATTGTTTTCCTAATTTTTTTGTTGGCTGATTCATTATTGTTACATTAAAAAGAGTGTTGATTTTTTAGTGTTGATTTTGTATCCTGCTATTTTGCTAAATCAGCTCTAAAAGATCATCGTATCTCCCAATAAGGATAATTTGACTTTTACCTTTTTGTTGTATCCCTTTTATTTCTTTGTCTTGTCTAATTGCTATGGTTAGAATTTCAAGTAGTACATTGTATAGGTGTGTTAAGAGAATATGCCCTCATTTTATGCCCGAGTTTAGAGCAAATGTTTTCAGTTTCTCTCCATTTATATGATGTTGTGTTTCCAGAGTTGTAAATAAAGGCTCAGTAATCAACGGGAGAAAGGAGAACCTTAAGTACAAGGAACAAATACCATTGTTTCTGTGAGAAAGCAACATCTGCTCACTACTTTTGCAAAAGGAAAATGTATGTGTCTTTCTAGACATAAAAAAATGAACAAACCTGCATATACTTCTCCTCCTACCATCAAATAAGCTAGAGTTTGATTATGACTATCAATTTTGAAATTTGATTATGGCCTTGACTGTTGAAAAGGAAAAAGCACCTGTTTTATACAGTGCTCATTAGTCCATAATAACGTGATAGAAAAGTACATGCATAAATAACAGACAATGTAGTGGTCATGAAGAGGTTCTGATAACACAAATTTAGGGGACAAGTGGACTCTGACATCACACTGACTTGCTCTAGAATCCCAGGCTGCCACATCTCTTTAAGGGAAAATCAACAGAGGTAGTCATAGCCCCAGTGTAGCAGATGTTTAGGCAGGGAGGACAGCAGATCCTTATTCAATAAACAAAGAAATAGGAAAAAAAACATCAAAGGCTGAACAGTGTAATAAACTAATTCAGGTGTCAGAGAAGTTCTCTCTGAAAATGTAATAATTCTGAGATCTGAGAAGCCAGACAGGAGTAGACCAAAGAACCCAGGTTGGCATGTTTTGGAAAATTCAAGGTGTGTGAGGCCAGAGCAGCAGGGATACAGGAGAGTGTGGTACACAGAACCCATCAGGGTCCAAACTGTACAGGGTTTTATAACCAGTGCAACAAGGGGATCTGCTTCCAGATGTGATCAGAAGCAACTGCAGGGTTCAGATTAGGGGCTGGTATGATCTGATTTGTATTTTAAGAGATCAGGGAGGCTTTTGTCAGAAGAATAGAGAATATATGTGGACAGGGATATCAGGAGTAGACTAGTTGGGGATCAGTGGGAAACTGTTTCTGCATGACTTTGATCTCTCTGAACTGTGGGCTTTATTCTCTTCCCAACAGGGATAATTCAACAGGGCTATTTGGAGCATTAAGTAACATTTGTAGTATTCTCAGGATGATGCCTGGCATATAATAAACAAGAAATGGTAACCTGAAAAGTACAAGCATATGGGGATTGTTTTTCAATATTATGTGGACTGGTTGGTGCTACAACCACCACTTTCCTTCCACATCTTTCTTCTTCTCAGGAGCTACCACCAAATTAGAGCATTTGGCCATTCCTGACTTTTACTCGGAAAATCTGCAATACTGACACATATCCATATGTACCTGCACCTCTTCCCTCAGCCTTGCTGACAGAACTCTTCAGAGTCTCATTGATGCACCGCTTCAAAACGTAAACTTGGTTGGCTTAGGATTGACCATTTGCTTCCCATAAACTGTCTATGACTCTTCTCTAAGATACTTCAAATATGTCTTAGTGATGTGATTAAACAAGGAATGCTTTTTTTGTTTTGTTTTGGTAAATTTTATCCTACATTTTGCCACTGTTTCTTCAGGAAAAAAAGTAAACACCATAGGAAGAAAGAAAAACAAAGTGCCTGATTAAACAGAGTTATGAGTCCAGGGTACAGGCCCCAGCTGGGGCTGGACCATAGCCAGGGCACAAGGGTTAGAGTGTGTGAGAAAGCACCTCGGTCCCCTGGGCCTCCTGAAATCCAGAGCCACCCTCACCTGTCTGCATGCTGCCCTGAGTCCTGGGAAACCAGACTATCCATCAGAAGATGTTTCCCTGTGTAGACATCAGGACCAGTTTTGGGGTCAGCCCTGCTCCCACCTCTCCTGTCTGCCTTGTGGTATCAGAGCACATTCTGCCATCAGAGCATCTGTTCGTTTTCTGCCCACGGCAGCACAATTGGGAATCCCGACTCCCAAACTTACCACCTCTCGGGCACCAAGGCCACTGCAGGCCTGTGTCTGAGACTCAACTGAACAGTAAGATGATGGCAGAACTTAACTCACAGTGTTGTGATAAGGAGCAAAGCATGTGCCAGGAAACATTTGGATGTCACAGAAGTCTTTGTTAAATAATGGGGGAAATCACACAAGCAAGCGCTGCAAAAAGTACTACTAAGTGAAGGAGAAACAGAAATAGGATGAAGAGAGGAAGCACAATAAAAAAAGTATGGTAGAGGTTTTAACCATATAGGATACCCTGAGAACTTTTCAATACCAAATCCCCCTCATTATGGGTAATAAAATGGGCCTTTGTTTTCAGTAAAGGAAAAGATTTAAGCATACGTAAAAGAAGTGAGGGGGGAGAGAAAGAATGAGGTGAAGAGGGAGAAAGGAAAAGGAAGGCAGAAAGGGAAGAGCTAACCCAAAGAAGGAAAAGAGTAGAATGTGCAGACAACGGCCTGAAACTGGAAAAGGCCCTTCAAATCAAGTTGAAACTCTGAGCTGAGGATGTGTGCTACTTTTCTTCAGTTTCTAATCTATAGAATAAACAGAAAATACCGCGTTGAGGAATGGTTATAAAAACATTCTCAGGGGTTGTAAGTAATAGGAAGTAATGAAGAAGGACAGATGAGAATTTATTTCGTTGGACTCACCTTCCCAGAACCTTCCAGTTCTTTCTTATCACTGAGTGCTTGTCCAGAAAACATTTTCATTTGAACAAATCCCGCTATTGCAATGATGGGTATGATGGCTAAGAGTAAAAGTGTTAATTGCCAGCCATAGATGAAGGAAATAATAATTCCTGTCCCGAGATTTGCTATATTCTGGGTAATTATAGCAAGCCTGGAACCTATAGCCTGGAAAGAAAAAAACAAATGAAAGTCACATTTTTATATTGTGTTTAAAATCCATATTTATGTATTCTTAAGGACTACGATAATTTGCTTTCCTAAAAATCTATTAGATTTATTTAGCAATTTTAGTAGATTTTGAAAATGAGGATATATATGACTCCTGAATACTGAAAGTAAAAGGACAATAATCTTGAGTTCGATTACATATTTCTGTGTTTTCCAATTTTTAAAGCCAAGAACATCTTAATTAATCATAGAATGATCACTAAGGCAAGTTCTGCTAATTACCACCCCCCCCAAAAGAGTGATAATTATATTAAACTGGAAAAGGTAGAAATTCCTAAAGTATATCTAGGCCTATCTGAAATGCCTATTTTTAATTTAACTTGGATTTTATTTGGAAAATAATAGAGTTGATAGTTATGAAATTTAGCTTCTTTTAAGCTGGCATTTGAATTTTTGGTGTGAATGTCGGCAGGAGCTAACCACGGCTTCCAGAAGTATACACTGATTGCCAGCAACAGGCAACACACAGAGTGAATCACCCTGTCACTGTGGAATTCAGAGCCCCACATCTCCACTGCCCAGGAAGTCCTTGGTACCCTCAAGCCAACTTGAGCAGGTTTATATTGACGACCACAGCTCTCAACTCTGAATTCTGGGACAGAAACCTTTACACCATCACACATACCCCATGATGACTTAATGTGTTTCTAATATAATCACTAGATTAATACTTAGCAGGGAAAAGGCCTTACAACTCCCAGTAGCCTTCATATACCCTAAATTACACAGCAGGGTACAGGACTGGGGCTGAAAGAGGTAGCATAAAAATACGTCACACATTTATCTGCTGTTATCGTTATCTATAAAGGAATGCATTGCAAAATTTGGCATAAGTCACACAGCTGGTCTGTCCCGCACATTTTCTATGTGAAGCTCGAAGACGCAACCAGGAGAGTCTGCAGCGCAGAGATGAATTCTGTGGCTTCTGTTCTCAGGATCTCCGTGTGCTTCCTGTAACTCATTTCCCACATCCGCTGCCGGCTGACAGGCACTCAGAACATCCCCCAGTTCGTGGCGAGAGCCGGCCTTGCATGTCACCTTGCCGACACCAGACACCCAGCTGTGAACGGCAGGCACGACAGGGCCTCTTTAACGTGCAAGACCGTGATGCAGAAAGAGCCGGCACTCCCTCCTGCTGGGGCGAAGCCTGCGGCTCCTCTCCGTTCTCAGGCGGGACACTGACCGCCCCACATCTGCCCCTCGCAGTGAGCGCGGAGGGGCGGTCGCCTGCCCCATTTCTTCCTCTCCTGCTGTTTACTTCCTCCTCAGTACGCCACAGCACTGCAGGTCTAACTACAAAGTACTTGTCATCAGGAAAAAGGGTTTATTTTCTGAACTTCCATTCGAAATTATGAGTATTTCACTTCACTATTCCCCTAACCGCCTTCTACAGAGAAATTTTCAAAATACCTCATTCCTTTTAATTTCTTTGTGTGTGTGTGTGTGTGTGTGTGTGTGTGAGTGCTAGGGATCGAATTCAGGGCCTTGTGCTTGTGAGGCAGGCACTCTAACCACTGAGCTAAACCCCCAGTCCCCCTTTTAATTTCTGTATGACTCTTTATTCCCCCTGGAGAGCTCTAAACCAAATACCAAAATAAAATGAAAGCCCACCATTTCGCGGGAAAATGAGCTACACTTTCTTCTGGTTTATGTGTTAACAGGATTAAACTACTTCAATAATGTACACAGCTGGGGGCTTGGCAGTTTAAAGTTACTCCTGCTGCCCTTACTTTTTTTTTTTTAGTATGCTTTTCAGTTGTTTCAACCCATTTTTAAGAATATTTTCCTCTCCTTACTCTGAACTGCAATATCCCTACAATTTGTGACAGCAACCACGTATCTTTTTTTTCAGTAGCAACTATAATTTTCTGTTGATTGAGCTCTAAAACAGGCTGATCCTGAATGATATTCTGAAAATAAATTTTACTAAACACCTATCCCATATGCATCTTATTAATAGCATGACTAGGGGCTGGGGATTTAGCCCAGTGGTTAGAGTGCTTGCCTTGCAAGCGCAAGGCCCTGAGTTCAATCCCCAGCCCCCTCCAAAACCCAAAAAACGTATGAATAGCACAGCAGTAAGAAAAGACATCTTCCAAATTGTACCATCTAGTAAATAATGTTTGAATTGGCAACATTTTTGTTATTAAACATGTACTATATTTTGGGTTTGATGTCTAACATTTTCATTTTTACATCATGTAAATATTTTTATTAGTATATGTGTATAATATATATTAATTACATTCATCATGGAGAATTGATACATATAAATACAACATCTTAATCCTTTTTACTTAACATTTTCATAGGTATGATAATAACTAAAATCTGTAACTAGACACAGAGGCTCAACATGGCCAAGTCCATCGATTGCAAACGGAAACGAGGCACGTACCCCTTTCACTTGAGAGGCATCATTGGCAAGTCTGGTCGTCAGTGCTCCAGTGGTGTTTTTAGGTTCATCAAACCAGCTCACATCCTGTGGTAGAAAAGAGATTTTATTGTTTTACAGTCTTATTTACGAGTCTCTTAGCTCCAGGAATAAAGTGACCAGGACATTTCTGTTTATAACTCTCCTTCATTTAGCTTTCAGTGACATTTAATAGACAAGAAAGGGATTTTATATACAAAACACAAAAACAGATCATTCAACTAGTCAAAAAACAAAACAAAACAAACAGAGTGCCTACTTTTTTCCAAGGATGATTTCTAAGTGTCAGACAGAACCATGAAGAGTACCAACAAAGCCCATGTTCTAGAGAGAGAAGTGTGACAAAAATACAGCAGTGTAAAAAAGAAGTGAGAGAAGATGCTGTTTCAGAAAAAGGGGTTGAGCCACAGAAGTGTACTCTGAGGAGAGACCTAAATGAAGGAATGAGAGTAAGTATGGGAAGGAAGGAACAGGCCATGCAAAGGCCCACCGGCAAAGCACCCTTGTTCTGTTCATCAACTAGCAAGGGCATCTTTTTGAGGCCCGGTGCTGCTGGCCTCCAAAGAAACTGTGCATTAGTGAAAGTGCTTCTTCCTCGGACAGATTTGTTCTCCGTGGCTGTCAAGACTTTCTCGTCTTGTTTTTATGCAGTGAGCTAAGGTATGGGAACAGAACATGCACTGGAAAAACGTGGAGTTTTAGAAATGGGATCTGAAAGATGGGTGGCACAGGGCACACTGTGTTGGTTTTTCCACTGCTGTAAAGATTCCAGACTTTACCCTGAGGGATAGTCCAGACCAACCTTACTCCTCAGAAGGTCTGGGGCAGAGAGATGTGGTTTAAGATAAATTTCAGAAGAGTCACTCTGGCTATATGAAGTGAATCTAATGGACTGAGATGAGGATGGAGGACTAAACGCAGAGAGACGTCATCAAGGATTTTAGAGAGGGGCTATCATTTCTCATACAGGTAAAAAGCTGGTAAGGAGCAAGCCTGGTGTTTAAGACTGAAAATTTTAAAGCATAAAAGACTTACTGGACACCAGAAAAGAGAAGTTGAACAAACAATGAGAAGTTCTGCAAACAGGCTGAACACACAGAGGTGGTTCAGAGCCTGGAGATGGTTCTGTCCCATCTCTGGGACAAGACTGAGGGACACTAATACTGTCCCTGGAGTCCAGGAAACCTGACAGGGCTCCGGCTGCCTGCATCCCCAGCACCAATGAGGAGTCTTGCCCCTCGCAGGACCCAACCCTCACAGACATACCTGTCTCAGCATGGACCTGAAGACCAGGTACCGGAGCCGCTTGGTGAGAATCTCTCCAGCTTTGCCAAACATGAAGCCCTGTGAAGGAAGAGACACAGAACCCAGAAGACATGTCAGAGACTCAGCCACAAGTTACATAACAGAAGGGGGCCTGATGGCATTGCTCAGAAAGCCTGATTTCTGGGGTTTGCTATTTTGTGTCCTTGTACTACGGAGCAATGTGCAAAGGAGCAGAAGTGTGTAGCCAGGAGAGGTGGCATTTCAAACTGACACTGCCACTCCAAGCTAGCTGGCAGGCTGGCCAGAGAGTTACTGGAAATGCGTTTCTCTGTCCCCTACTCCCGACTCTGCTTGTTTCCCCAGTGAACAGTGGTCTGTCACCCAGGGAGCTGGTGCTGCTCCCAAGGCATGGTGCACTGCAGACACAGGGGCTACCTCTTGTATAACCTGACTTGGGACAGTCGTGACAGTGAGAAGGTGTGCTGTTCTAAACAAGGACCTGGAATGTAATCTGGAACAACAAGGTGTTTATGGTCACTGCACTCATAAAGGATGCAGGGGACAGTATGCAATTCTTAGTCTGTGTGCGAAACAGGTGGCTGTTGAAGGCTTGCTGAGAGAACATTCTTTACTGTACTCCCATCCCTCAAAGCTATAATCTCCCGAGTTTGGGCAGAGGCATCAGAGTTTCCGGGAAAGAACACAGATCCAAGTATGTGCCAGGCTAGGCCACGTCCAGGGAGGAAGGATGATAGAATCCTCACTCCAACACAGTGCTCTTCCTTCCTCCTGGAACTGTGAAGTGGCAGCCAACAGGTAAGGCCAGCCACAGAAAGGCTGGGGAAGCAGAGTGGACATGGCTGTGTGATGCATGAGAAGGGGAGCAGCCCTGCCAACAGCCCGGAATCTCCTGCAGAATCAGAAAAATAGAACTGGACAGCGATGCCTTCTTGGTGTCCCCAGTACCATTCTGGGTGCTACCAAAAGGGATTGAGAGGGACAAGCGAGTAGCCAGCTAGCTCTTCCTTGTGGTCTTGGTACAGGAGCCATGTAACTCAAAGGCCGTATAGGGCCGTGGATCTCTCGGACTGCTAGCAGGCGCACAGCACACAACATCCACAGACCACAGCCTTCACGGCCGAGCTGCAACGCGACGCAGCCGTCTGCTAACGCAGAGCATCCGTGCCTGAGACAGGAGAGGAGAATGACCCTGTACTGAAGTTAAGGCTGAAACTACTTAGCGCCTATGATCACACTAAGGCGTGTGCCGCTGGAGCGACTGGAAGGCGGCACGGCTTGCCCACATAACGGCAGTTCCTGTCACTTCTGTGGAGTGCTGCCCTTACTCTACACAGTGCTTTACACATGGGATCTCATTAAATCCTCAGGACAACCCTACGATCACCCTGCGCCAGAAGGAACAAGCCTAGAGAAGGCTGGTGAGATGCCAGAGGCACAATTACAAGGTAGCAGAGCTGGAGTCTGAATGGGGGCTCTGAGAATCCTCACCAGAGTGGGAACCCGGAGTCCCAGGCTTCATCCTCCAGGGAGCTCTCTCTCTGTGCTTCTAAAAGGAGTACTTGGGCGCTGCAGCCTTCCCAGCCCCTATGCTGTCTCTGCACTTCGGAGGTCCTCGAATTCATCCACTGTTCTTGCTAACCAGGCCACGCCACGAAAGGCAGGCTCAGATTCCAAGCGTCACCCTGTACTGCTTTCGTCACTTTGCTTCACCTGTCCAAATGGCCAAAACCACAGAGACCAGCTCAAAGCCTGCCTCCCTCCGTGATCCTTAACCAACTTCACACTGCACAAACTTCACCCTCTCTGAGTACCTGTGGCAGTAATAGTGGGCATAGCAATGTTAGATGTAGTGAGCTTATTTATGTACTTAGGAACATCAAATTCCCCAATGAGACTGTAAATACTGAAGCGTGAAATACTCTTTTTAAATGTTCTGTATATCTTATAATGTCAAAACAATGTCCTATTAAAAGAATTTAATACATGTTTATAACATGTTATATGTTAAAAGAAGAATCCTAGTCAGAGTTTTAGCTATAAAAGAAAAAAAATACATGTGGCTGATCATTCATTCATTCAACAAGTGATTGCTTCCCATTGCCTAACACACGCCTAGGCATTGTTACAAAAGCTCTTTCCTACCTACAGATGACATTATTCCCATTTTAGAGATAAGGAAGCTGAAGCTTAGACTGTATAAACTACCTGTGTCCGCAAGGACACACAACAGGATATTGTGCAAGTGAGACTCAAACCTCGGTGAGAACCAAAACCCGTCCTGGCACATCACACTAAACTTTGACAGCCCTTCATTCCTTTGCAATTTCATTTCAAGGACTTAGGGGCTGTCAAATATGACTCTAAAAATGGTTGCTATAGTTTTTGAGGGTTGACATTCTGCCATCAATGAGTTTTTTCCTTTAGCAAAAGTAGTTGATTGATAAGACTTTCCAAACGCTATTGTTGAAATCAGCGTGACTTGTTTAGAAAGTTCTGTTTGGTGGTTGTTGTTTATAGATGACAGGAAAATATCTGAGTATTTAAATTGTCTGGGAGTATTTAATCCAAAGTGACATCAGCCATTTTTGAATCTCCATCTTACATTTTTGGTCATCACTAACAGGTCACCCAGTCTGATTTCACCAATTATTTCCAGCTGCGGAGGGGCGCGTGTGGAGGAGGTTGTTTAGGCAAGGGAGTCAGGACACACAAAAAATGTGGTTGTTAACAGCCGAGTTCACAGTGAAGCAACTGCACTAAGGAAAAATGTGTAGATGTTAACAAATCCTCCAAAGTAAATAAAATAAAAATGTGGCCATTTACCTGTAGAAAAAATGTAATAAAAGAGACAATTCCGATGACTAGAAACATTAGTGAAAACAGGTTGCTGTTCTGTCGTTTTGTTTCAGGATCATCATTTCTTGTAAAAACCTGTGAGAAAATATTTAAAGGTTGTTGATTCCCTCACTAATAAATCCTTAATGTTCTGACCCCTATACTAAGTGGCATGATTTGGGGGCTGAAGGGAGCCCCTGTATGTCAGAACTGGCTTCCACAATGCTGACCTCAAAGGCTTCTACCTGTATTCTTCCATCCTTATGAACTGTCACTCATGAATTGATCCGATGCTTTTCATACTCAGTTTATCTTGTGGGGCAATGGGTGCCTACCTAATATATAAAAAAGAAATGCAAACACTCTCTCCTTCCCTTGGTGCAGAACTGTATTTTATGGCAAGTCACTTTTACTAGGTGGACATTCCAAACTGTCCTGAGGGGTCTAGAAAAAAGGTGATGTGGTTTTGGTGACCACAGACAAGCGCCCAGTTACTCAGCCAGGTTTTTCAAAAACAAAAGAGGTTCCCAGGCCAGAAGTCCTTGTAAGATGAGTAGTTAGAGACTAATGGGAACTATGGCCATATTGGAGCAACAGCTCCAGAAGTTGGTCAGGTATCTCCCGCCAGAGGGCCAAAAATCAGTCTTTCAGAGGAGATACACCCCTAACCCAACTGTGCTGTAACCCCACTCGGTTTCCAGTGATGGCGAACCTTTTAGAACTTTCAGTGATACACACGGCCCACTGCGTCATGCCTGCCACAGGTTCGCCACCGCTGATTTGTATTTTGCTTTCTTTTAAGCGTTTCAGAAGTAGTTTCTGAGTAGTCATTTTAACAAAAACAACATCTGACAATCACTTGGTTCTTAATCTATGCCAGACATTATGTGACTTCATTTGTCCTATTTCTTTTGTCCTCATAGCCATCTCTGGAAGTTTGAGATTTAAAACACAGACAGATTAATTAACTTGCTCCAACTAACCACACAGCCGGCAGGGATGACTCATGGATATAGACCCAAGTTCCCAAGGCCCACTATTTACAACAGGGTGAATGCTGGTTGTCCACCCAACATTTAGGCATTCATGAGCCAGCCCTGGACGACAGAGCTCTAGGTTACTATTTACATGAGTAAGCATGTGAGAATATAAATGTAAGCATTTACAAATATAAATTCCCTAAGTTGAATTTCCACTGCACACAGCCAAACCCCTCCTAAATCGCCCACTTCCGCTGTTTTTTCTAGTGGCAGCACAGTCTACCTCCCCACCTGCAAGACATGTGATAGAACAAGGATCGGCAAGCTCCACACCAAGTTTATATCAAGTTTCTGTGGAATTCATCCATGTTGGCCTGTTTCCAGACCGTATATGACAGCTTTGCTTCCATGAGAACACAGCCAAGTATTTGCAAGAGAAACCATGATGGCTGAAAAGCCTGAACTATTTGCTGTCTTCCCCTGCACAGGGAGGGCTGCTGCTCGCTGCCCTGGAACACATGCTCCAAGTAATAAGACATTTTGTCTTCTTTGGATTCTTCAGCCTGTTTAAAACTACCTGGCACAAAGCAGACACTGAATTGTTCATTTATTTGCTTTTGTAGTGTGGTCCTGGAGCTTGAACCCAAGGGTGTGCCCCTTCTAGGCAAGCACTCTACCACTGAGCAACATCCATGGCAAAGAGGTATTTACTGAATGAATACAATAAGCAAGAATATCAACCTGAAACGAGTGGTCCCTGATAAACTTGAGTAGTTAGGGATTTTTTGTCATAAAATCAAAATTTGTTGTTTATGTTTCTTGTGCGGGTCAACCTCTCTCCACAAGGTTTTCAACAATATGGCAATGGTGTCCTTGGCTCCATGGCTGAAACTCTCTCACTAAGCAGGGAACCTGCCTGCCCAACCTCTAACTTTATTAATTGAAAATGCCATTGCTGGAACCAGGCAGACCAACTTGTCAACCTCAATCTTTAGTAGGAAATCATTCTGTTTTATTTCAGTCTTTGCAAGTAACATGACAATTGCATCTGAATTACATCGGATATGGCTAAGTCTGGCCGTGTCCTGGCAAAAGAGTATAATACAGAGAAGTCATTCTCAAGCCAGTGTGACAAACACCCAAGGAAGCCCACTACATACGAGTGAAAGGCCACAGCTTTTGTAAGAACCCAACAATGGCAGGAATGGAACAGCCACCTCACCAATGCCACTATTTCAGGGAGCTGGTTCCCAGGGCCTAGGACAGCAGTAACAGGGCCCTGGATAGAAACCATGACAAGGAGAGTTTACAAAATTGCTTTTCTCTCAGAACTGAACTTGATTTTACATCTATTAGCTGGTTGGTTTCATGTCAAGTATGTTTGGAGGCTTATGTACACTGGGATAAATACAAACAGTTTTTTCATTCTTTAGTTAGGACTCAAAAGCAAACACAAAAATGGACATGAACACTTACCCCAACAATCTTTGAAAATACTATTGCAAATGCTGGTTGCATACCTCCATTTATAATGGAACAAAACACACCAACCACTAAATAAGGCCATTCAGTTAAATTCAGCTTTAGAATTCTCCAAAAGGAAACTGGAGGTACATTTTCATCCTAGATAACATAAGGATTATAACAAGCTAGTTACAAAATGGATGTATATTTGATTTTATGAAGTATAATTCTTCTATGCACAAATTTTTAGAATAAATACATTCTATTCTTATTCCTTATCCACCCGTAGCTATTTAGCTTTAAAAAATGCTGACAAATTCTCTAATGGTATCCTTTAGTTTTTAAAGCAATAAAGGATATATCAATGATTATTAAATCTTGGCTTACCATTTAGAATATGACAAGATTATTAACAAGTACAGATAAGCAGAATAAAAATTTTAATATCTGAAGACTCCCCCAAGGCTCTTTACATTATAAATTCTAATTCTAAATCTTCCTATAAATCTCTACCCTTAAACTCTAGACTGATTGTAAAATGTTCACATTTGGGTTTGTGGAACACTCTGGAAGATTCTGGAAAGTCATTGCTTGTTGCTACTCCTATCCCAGCACCAGCCACCTGCAACAGGAGGGTGCTAGGGAAAGGGGTCTGTACATGAGATTCGACACCCTCCTTTCCACAGGGAGTGCACCAGTCTGCACTCCCACCAACAGTGGAGAAGGATTCTGTTTTCCTCACAGCCTCACCAGCATTTGTTATTGGCCGATTTCCTCATGACGGCTGTTCTTTCTGGAGTGAGATGGATTCTCAATGTCATTTTAATTTGCATTTCTCAAATGGCCAGAGATGTTCAGCACTTTTTCACATACTTATTGGCCATTTTTACTTCTTCATCTGAGAAATGTCTATTCATTTCAGATACCCATTTCTGATTGAGTCTTTAAATCTGGAGGGTCCAATTTTTTTGAGTTCTTTATATATTCTAGATCATAGTCCACTATGAAAAGCAGTATGGAGATTCCTCAAATAACTAAAACTAGAGGTTCCACTGCCCAAAAGAGTTAAAGTCATCATATGACAATGATACATGCATACTTATTTTATAGCAGCACAATTTACAACAGCTAAATTTTGGAAACGGCCTACATGCCCATCAATAGATGAATGGATAAAGAAAATGAGGTTTTTATACACAATGGAGTACTACTCTGCCATAAAGATGGATAAACTTGAGACATTTTTAGGTAAATGGATGCATCTCAACATCATAATCTTCAGTGAAATAAATCAGAACCACAGGATTAAATATCATATTGCTTCACTTGTGTGTGAAACCCAAAGTATAAATAAGGAGCAAAATGGAAGGTAAGTATTAAGAAGTAGGAGGAAATTTTTCAAATGGGAAGAGGAACAAGAAATGGAGGAAGGGAGAAGAAAAGGAAAAAAGATTTAAAGGAAAAAAAGAGAACTGAAGGAAAAAAGTGGAAACAGAGCTTTTGTAAATGGGGAGGGGAAGAAGTACTGGAAGGAGGGAAAGGGAAGGGGACAAAAAAGAATTAAGATGTGTTATGTACATGTACAAATCCCTATGATGAATGTGATTATTATGTATGGCAAACATGTACTAATAAAAAGAAATACATTTAAAAAAAAACTCTACATCTTCCTCCATACCAGGGCTTCCTCTGTGCTAAGCTTTCTGTCTTGGCCTTGTGGTCTATGCACACTCCTCCGTGTTGACCTTCTTTTTAGACTGGATCCTGAATCTCTTGAAGACATAGCCAAGGCGTCAATTTCACCTTTGGATTCACAAACTTCATTTTCTAATTCTCCATCATTTCCTTGTGTCTAAAACAAACCAAGAAATATGCCTAAGCTGGTTAGACTCTGTTAATGGATGAACATTAATTATCGAATATCAGATACAAAGGTAATGGTAATTTAATTAATTACAGGAAAGGATGAAGTTAAACTGTTGTTTCTCTTCTGTGTGACAGATATACTGGAAGGGGAAAACCACTAAATAAGAAAAATTCCCACTTGATGTGCTGCAACAGCGTGAAATGCTTTCTGTGCCTCTTATCTAGCTGTGTCCCTTCTGTGGGTATTTGGCTCAGTCGAGTTTGCTTTGGACCAGAGCTGTCAAGAGAAATGTGGTATAAGCTATTGTGTGAGCCACACTGTCTCCCGAAATTTTCTAGTAGCCAGATTCAAAAATGTGAAAAAAGGACACAAAATCAATTTTAATTCTACACTTTATGTAACCTAATATATCCAAGATATTAATCATGTCCAATACTATCATTTCAACATGTAACCAGCATGAGACATCCTGGAGATTTTTTTGCAACAAACTCTTCAAAATCTCTTGTGTATTTTCTACTTAAAACATTTCAATTCAGATTACCCACCACTGAAATGTTCAGTAGACACATGTTACTAGATGCTACTACTCTACTGCTCCTTTGTGATCTTGTTAAAATATTCCTTAATCATCTTTCTTTAACTCATCTCTTTTCAAGAAAAAAGTATCTAAAACACTGGTCTGATGTTGAATTCCCTAAGTAGCTTTTCTTACTTTTCAACGTAAGTCTATTATTAGCATTAAACATGATGTCGGCCTATCATTGAGATAATCCAAAAAATTTTTAGAGATTAGCCAAACCTGCATCATGACAAGTTTGTAGTAAATGCCTTTCTCTTTCATGAGTTCATCATGATTTCCTTTTTCCACAATGATTCCATCATCAAACCCGGCGATGACATCAGCGTTGCGAACTGTGGACAAGCGGTGAGCTATCACAATGGTGGTTCTGCCTTCTCCGGCCTGAGGAAAAAGACCCGCAGCTATTGAGTACATTAACAACTCCAAGCACAAAACTCTTCCATTCAGTTTATACTACTATATGCCAATGGTCTGGACATTGTAAAACCATCAAAGCTATGGAAAGTAGTACCCGATGTCAATAAATGTACAGTCACCAATGACCATTTCAAATGATGTTTATAATAACACAAATACAGCACCTACATATTATTAATATATAGTCCTCTAAGGATTTTACTTCATGTTTATCAATCTGAATGTAACAATCTGGGACTTAGACAAAGTAATGAAACCCTGCAACCCAAGCAGTCGCTAATCAAAACAAACACAGGTCAGGGTGCTCCAACTAGTGCTCGGCCCTAAGAATCCTAACTTCCTGTCTCACAGGACGAACTGGATGACCAAGACACATAATAATGAGACTGCAAAGCCTAAACTGACCTAGATGCAAATGGTAGTTCTGCCATTTATGAATTTTAGGATTTTATCCAGCTTTTTTAATCCAATTTTTCAATCTGTGTGAGGCTCCATTTCTTCATATGTAAAACAGAAATAATAATAGTACTCGCTTTTTAGAGTAGGTGGGGAAGTACATAAAGTTAGGCACATAAAGAATTTATACACAGAAAGTGGTTTTTAAAATTTGTTCTGTTACGAGGATTATGTAAATTGAAGAGCTATGGAAATGTCATAAAATGCCCAATCTCATTTTTAGTTTAATACAAAACAGAGGCAGATCATCAGAACGAGTCTGAATTTCTTTAATCTTCGTAACTTTCCCAATGATTATAATTTGTGTCATTCTATATATCTCTCCAGCACTGTGAGAAATCTAAGAACTAAAAGTTAAACACACACAGACACCCACACAGAGATCAGGTTTAAGATTAAAAAAAAAAAAATAAAGGTAAGTGTAAAGCCCCGAAAAGAAAAGAAATACACGTGAAAACGTTAGGTGGCAGTAACTAGAAAGCTGAGAAAAAAATGGAACAATGCTGCGACCTGCACGGCCGAGTGGAACAGGGCGGAGGAGCGATGAGGGATGAAAGAAGAGAGTCACGCAGGACAGCTGGGACCCGGTGGAGCCATCAGCCTGATGAGTGGATGGCCGCCCTGCAAAGCGCAATCTTTATTTAGAGGTCTCAGCGCAATCTTCACTTAGAAGCTTCAGCAGGGCACAATATAAAAGGAATGTGTTGAATCATTTGAAACAAAGGTAAACAACTCACAAAACATAATCAGAAGGCCACATCAGCTTGTGGTATTATCAAGAACTAGCAATACAGGGAAATGGGTACAGGGAGATAGATGGGTACAGAATAAGCTTCTGACCTGGGGTCCAGCCAGCCAGGCCTGTTATTCTGCAAACCCAGTACAAACAAGGTTTCTTGCCTTAGAACCCAAGACTACAGGCAAGGAGCCAGGATCGTGTCATTAAAATGCTCCTTACCTAACCAGGTGAAGGCGATCTGGGGAAATGGGGGTGCGCGCAGTGCACAGTCTTTCTGTGATGGCCCGCTTGTGGGCACAGTTGTTGTTGGCTCCCAACAGAACAATTTGGGGCATTTTTGAGAAAAAAGAGGTATATGAAACACCCTTCCAAACTTTATACCCTAAAGAAAACTATTTTAAATGCAACCTTTTAAATTTGTTTTCATTTATAACTTGGTACATAGTTCCACTGTAGAATAGTAAGAAAACTCAGTCAAGCAAACATTAAGAAAACACAGATGTGAAATGACAGATAAACAAACTCAAGGGGAAGTTAAAATTAAAGCACTCACAATCCAGTCTGCCTCTAGCTTGGTTCATAGAATGTTTAGTAAGCTGCTTTTCCCTCCCTCGACATCCCACTGAGCATACCGTGTTTTACTAGAGAGGGGAGAGCTGGAACACACACCAATACAACCCCGAATCTTCCTGTGATAGCTCCACCCAAAGCACCTCTGTGAGAAGGTCTGTTTCCTTTACCGGGACACACTGAACAGCACGCACATGCTGAGCACTCCGGTTCTGTTTGGTGAATGCACCTTATGGACTCAAGAACTGTAGGGACCTGAAGCCCTCCTACATTTGTGTATGTTTGGGATGCACAATAAATACCTTTGTTGTGGGGTTCTGGTACACAGACACATTGCACCTTGATCCTTTTTACTTCCCTTCCCCTCACCTTCCTCCTGTCTTCCCCAGCCCACTACCCTCTTCCCATCTCCACAAAGTCTATTTCTGTTTCCTATCATCTATCATTTTGCTCTATAAGGCATGCAGTTTTATTAAAGTTTTAAACGGGGCAAAAACTAATCACAGTACAGGAAACTGAAATAATGTAAGTAACGCCAAGTGAATATTTAAGAATTTACTTGAATATAAATTTAATAAATATTTTTTCTTAGCATAGACGTTTTTTACTACATGCCATGCAAAACTCCACAGTCAACTTTCTATTTGTATATTAACACTACAAAATTATTGAATGTTCACCTAGTTTGTACAATATATTTAAGAAATGTTTGATTTAGCACTTTTCCAGTAGTTTCAAAGTTTCACAGACTATCAAATTCTTGTTTGAATGATACTATAAGGCTATTATAAGGGTCAGTCCAGATTAAGTCTGAATTATCACAAATTATTAAGTAATTATATTTCAATAAATAAAGTATTTTCCTCAAATGTTTCATGTTCTCTTTAAGGGATCCACGAATAAAGTAAAAATTTCACTTAATTTCCAAATATTTGCGTGTTTTCTACGTATCTTTCCGACCCTGATGGATAGTTTAATTCCATTAGGCCTGATGACATGCTATATATTACTTTTGTTCTTTTAAGATGTGTTATGTGCATGTACCAGATCCCCACTATGAATATAATCATTGTTCACTGCAAACATGCACTAATAAAAATTTTAAAAATTTTGAAAGATTGTAAAAGTTTGTTTTATTGCCCACAATGTGCAGCATCATTGTGAATATTCTCTGAGGACATTTCACTGCGAAGAAGGCATATTCTGCTGCTGCAGGGTAAAGTGCCCCGCGAGTGTCGGAAGACAGACATGGCTGGTGTGCTGCTTAGATCTTCCACACCCTGCTCATTTCCTCTCTCTCAAATACGCAGACAAGAGGGCTGAAGTTTCCTACTATGCATCTGCTTATCTCTGCATTCGCTGTCACTGCTCTTGCCCTCACGTATCTCAAAGTCGTCTTAAATTTGTTCTCTTAGTACGTGTTCACAGAACACAGTGAATACATCCATCCCAGGAAGCTGATATATATGCGCATCTCACCTCAACCCCTTTTGGAATCCCCCTCCGCCCTCTCCCATCTCCCTCATTCCCTAGATCCCCTTCGAATCTCCCAAAGACCCACTTCCCTTTTTCCTATAATCTATCTTTTATTTCGCTCTTTAAACTGTTTATACTTTGGTTTCTCATATAATAGGAAGTATGTGATATTCAACCATCTTTGATTTATTTCACTTAAGATTATGACCTCAAAGTGCATCCACTTTCCTACAAATGACTCAAATTTATCCTTGTTTATGGCTGAGTTATATATTTTTATGTCACATTTTCATTATCCATTCATCTGTTGTTGGACATATAGGTGACTTCCAAGATTCAGCTGTTGTGAATTGTGCTGCTATAACATGAGTGTGTACGTACTGCTGCAATCTGATGCCTTATACTTTTGGGAAGAAACCCAGAAGAGGTATAGCTGGGTCAAACGCAACTTCTGTTTTTAGTTTTTTGAAGAATTTTCACACTGATTTCCACAGTGGTTGTACCAGTTCACCTTCCCACCAACAATGCAGAACAGTCCTTCCCCCTACAGCCTTGCAAGTGTTTGCTGTTTTGTGAGTTCTTGAAACAGCCATTCTTTCTGGAGTAAGATGGAATCTCAGTATTATTGTAATTTGCGTTTCTCAAATGGCCAAGATGCTGCGTTCTCATGTACTACTGGCCATCTGTACTTCATTTTAGACTTGCCTATTCATTTCAACTCCATATATGTTGAATAGGTTTTTTATTTTTGGGGGGGGTCTAATTTTTTTGAGTTCTAGATATTGGTTCTCTCCCTAAGGAATGGCTGGCAAAATTTTTTCCCATTCTGTAGGTTGCCTCTTTACTATGTTGGTTGTTTCCTTTGCAGAGCAGATACTTCTTAGTTTGATAATAATCTTATTTGTTGACTGTCAGTGCTATTTCTTATGAAATTCGGGGTCTGTTCAGCAAGTCCTTGCCTATGGTTATATGTTCAATAGTTTTACCATTATTTTCTTCCAACAGATTCAGTGTTTCTGGTTTTATACCTAAGTCTTTGATCCATTTTGATTTAATTTTAGTATAGGGTGAAAGAGATGGGTCTAGACTCATCCTTCTCACAGAGAAGACCAGTTTTACCAGCACAATTTTTTTAAAGAGGCTACATTTTGTAACATTCATATAGAACCAAAAGAGACCCAGAATAGCAAGAGCCATCCTGAACAACAGGATGAAACATGAGGAATCACAATACCTAACCGCAAATTATACCACAAGGCAATAGGGGCAGAAACAGCGTGGTACTGGCACAAAAACACGCATGTGAAACAATGGAACAGATTAGGGCATACAGCAGGCAAGGCCAAGCACATCCAACCATTTGACCTTTGACAAAGGGGCCTAAAATGTACACTGCAGGAAAGACAACTTCTTAAAAATTAAACCCTAAAATAAAAGACCCAATCAAAACCCGGGCAACTAAAGTGAACAGACACTTTTCAGAAGAAGTGCAAATGGCCTATAAATACATCAAAAATGTTCAATATTTCTGTCCATTAGAGAAATGCAAGTTAAAATTACTGAGGTTCAATCCAAGTCCAGAAAGAATTATCCTCAACAACTCAAATAATAATAATTCCTGGCAAAGCTGTGGGGAAAGAGGAGCCTTTCTAAACTGTGTGTGGGAAGGTAAACTAGTACCATCATTATGGAAATCACTATGGAGGTTCCTCAAATTAACTAAAACTAGAAATTCTATTTGACCCAGCTATTGCCCTGTGAGGTATTTTCCCAAAAAAGTTAAAGTTATAAGATTACAATTGTACATGCATTCTTATGTTTGTAGCAGCACAATTCATAATAGCTACATCTTGAAAGTGGCCTCTACAGCCATCAACAGATAAATGCATGAAGAAAATGTGGTATTTATCCACAATAGAGTACTATTCAGCCATAAAGAAAGATAAACTTGAGTCATCTGTAGGAAAATGGGTACACCTTGAGACCATAAAGTCATAATGTTAAATGAAATAAATCAAAGACACAAACTTAAATATTGCATGGTTTGTCTTATATGAGAAACCCAAAATGTAACTAAAGGGAAAAATAAAAGATAATAAGAAGTAGGAAAGGAGATCTTCTGCAAATTGGAAGGGGACTAAGAGATGAAGGAAGGAGGGGAAGTAAGAGATGGAAAAGAAATATAGTATAGTATGTGCACGTACCAACTCCCCACAAGGAACGTAACCATTACGTACTGCAAGAATGAAAACAGGGCAGGGGGATTTAGAGGAGGGAGGTGAGAGGAAAGGGGAAGGGGATTTAAAAAAGAACCTGTATAACGTACATGTACCCACTCCCTGAGATGACTGTAAACTGCTTGTATTGCAAACGTGTACTAATAAAAAATACGATAAAAATTGAGGAAAAAAACATTAAAATATCTCTTCTTTTCAGGATGGGTGGTGATTTTAAAAAAAGGAGAGAAATTTACAGTGGAATTTCACAGTACTCATAAACCAGTTGGTGTGAACTGGGGCTCACAGACCTTATCCAGGGCCTCTTGAACCACTGCTTCGCTTTCTGTGTCCAAGGCTGAGGTGGCCTCGTCCAGCAGCAGGATCTTGGGGCTTCGCACCAGGGCACGCGCGATGGCGATTCTCTGCTTCTGTCCACCACTGAGCTGGGCCCCTCTCTCTCCAACCAGAGTGTCAAATTTCTACAACAGAAAAACCCCAAGAGGACCGAACAGAGAATTTAAAGGCGAGAGGTAACCCAATAAACCACCCCAATCTCACAGCACTACAGTCCAGTTCTTTAAAACTTAGCAATCACTAAGCTCAAGTTTTAAATATGTATCTACACCTGGCTGATACTGGCGGAGCTTTGAGATCTGAAGTGATCTTGGTCCCCGTTCCCAACTCCCCACAGCACGCACGGGCCAGAGTTCCCTGATCTCTGCCCCTCTGCGCGACAGCGCTCGAGAACCACCCACCTGAGGGAGTCTCATGATGAAGTCGTAGGCGTTGGCTTCCCTGACAGCTTTCTCTATCTCCTCCATGGTGACGTCTTCACGACCGTAGCGGATGTTTTCAGCTATCGTGGTGGCAAACAGCACGGGTTCCTGACTCACCACCCCGATAATCTCCCGCAGGTACCTCACGTTTAGGGTCCGGATGTCCTGTCCATCGATACTGACCTGAAATCACAAACAAGTGTGGCCTTCGGACCCTGTGGTTGAGCCTGCAGCCTGACAAGGGTCTGCAGTAGGGCTGGTGGCCACGAGTTCAACTCACCACACCCTCACTGGGGTCATAGAGTCTCTGTAGGAGCTGCACCGTTGTGCTCTTCCCACAGCCGCTGTTCCCTACCAGGGCCACTGTCTGCCCGCTCTGCACCTGCAGGCTGAGTCCCTTCAGGACCTGGGGAGGCCAGCGAGAAGCACACTTTAATTCACTCACACGCGCACACATACGTTTGTATGAACTGACAACGCAACATTAGGCTTAAATAAACATGCATTTTTCTGTTTTTACACTCAAAGGAAGTACCCGCAACCCTTCCTCCAACAGCTTGCTTCATCATCGGTTTGTCATTTGTCACTGTACCTCAACTTCTTTTCTAGATGGGTAACTGAAGTGAACGTTTCTGAATTCCAAATTTCCCTTAATGCTGTCTGGTTTGTGTCCGTGGGTCGAGAAGCTGTCGATGCTAGGCTCCTAAAGAGAATAAAACGTTAGGAAGTGATGAGGTTACAGTAGATACTTTCTAGCGACAGGTTGCAGAATTCAGGAAAAACTGAGGACAAAACTCACT
>PVJO010022195.1:0-28522 GCA_004026905.1 Hystrix cristata | reverse complement strand
TCCTGCCTCCTCACCCATTGGCCAGCACTCCTCTTCTCTTCCTGGGAAGGAGGCATAAAGATGAAGGCAGAGAGTCGGCGGAGCTTTTCAGATACAATAAAGGTTAACAGTTTGCTGAGAATTCATCCTCTGCTTGGTAGAGAGGTAGTCCTGAAACCCACTTAGACCGGGCCCTGATACCTCCCGGCTGACTGTGCCTACCTAGATCCTTCTTCTTTTCTCCCAGAGTCCCAGGGCCTCCTGCCCCATCCCGAATCACCTGTGTCTAGGTTAAACTTGATTCTTCACTTCCTCAGCAGAGTAGGGGTAATTTATACCTATGCACCCACCCACGCCTGGCAAAATATATCCTTCAGGGAAAGTTTGCTGAATGAATAAATAAGTGCACTATGGATATCGAGTTACACGGCCTTCTCTCCCAGGAGATTCCAGATCAGGGTTTATACATTTTCTTTTTGTCTCTGAGCTTAAGAAGTAGCCTTGATAATTGTTCATAGCACATTAATCCCTGAATCTGGATTGCTTAGGCTCAAATCTCAGTTCTTCATTTGCAGGCTACATGTCCTTGCACATATGCCTCAGTTTCTCCATCTGGAAAAAGGAAATACTAATAGTCCCTCTCCTTTTGTAATTTGGTGAGGACTAAATGAGCAAATGCAGGAGTTGGGGGTTTAGTTCCTGAGTTCGATCTCCAGCACTAAATAAATAAATAAGCAAGCAAATGCACTTGGAGTGCTTAGAAAAGTGCCTGGCACATAGTTGGCACCTAGCACGTTAACTGCCATCTAAAATTTGCCTTCTTCTGAGAAAAAGGTCACACATTTACAAAACACATCCGAGGAGATGCAAGAGGCCCAGTGAGGTTGCCTGGTATGGGGGACAGCTCTTAAGTAAGAGTAGTTCCAGGGCTGGAATATTAGGTCAGTCGTTACAGTGCTTGCCTTGCACGTACAAGGCCCTGAGTTTGTCACCCAGCATGAAAACCAAACCAAACCAAACAAAAAAAAAAACCAGAAAGAAAGAAAGAAAGAGTAGTTCCTCCTCCCCCTCACTGTTTCTGCTGTCACTAGTTTGTTGAAGGTGCCTGCGATAAGTCTTCAAGCTGCAGCAGTTGTGAGCGCTGTGTCGTCCACCTTCTTCCACTCTTGGCCTCGAAGTGGTTTCTGCAGTTTTTCTGCATGGGGGCGTGCCAGGCACAGCACATTCAGAACAGAAGTGGGCACTGGGGTAGAGGAGGAAGGGACCTCTTAAGTTCATTTTTCTCCTTTTCCTTTCTCAGATCTTTGTATGTCTGTGTGTGTTCAGGGCTTTTGAAGCATCTTCTGAGTCATTGCTCAACCTTGGGACTGTTATGCAGGTCAGGAGGGTCCTTGTATGAAGGTTGCCCGAACCGTACAAAGTACAAGAGCAGAACAAATTATGGTTTCGTGTGATCTCACTCAGTTTTTCTGTCAGTCTGGAGAGACGAGAAAGTGTGACCGGTGACCACTAGGTGGTGTTATCAACGTGAAGAAATCATTACTGTGTAAATTGCATTAGTGTGTGATTGTGCTGGTGGGTAAGCCGGAGTGCAGGTCAACTATCTGGAGAGGATCAGAACCCTCGTCTACATACAGTCCAGCCATCTGGGATGATTTGGGGTGGAAGTGGAAACTGACCTAGGAGAACATGCAAGAAAACTAGGAGAGGACAGGAAATCACGCCTACATAGTGGTCTGCTGGGCCTCTGGCCACCTGTGCGGTCCTGACTCTCGGGCCTCTGCTGTCTCACCCATGAGATGTACCAAGTTACCCACAGCAAGGTGCCATGTCCTCCACCTGGAATGCGCCCTTTCATTTACTTCTCTTATGACGCCACCAAGGTGTTACTTTCTCCAGGAAGCCTCCCTGATCCTTCTTCCCCAGGCAGAACTGGCCAGGAGCTTCTTTTGGCTCCACTGTCCCTGTGCCTCCTCCTCCCACAGATCTTTGCCACTTTCTTTTTTTTGGTGCTGGGGATCGAACTCGGGTCCTTGTGCATACTAAGCAAGCACTTTAACCACTGAGCTAAATCTCCAGCCCTCTTTGCCACTTTCATGGACTTAGATGCTTACCACGGAGTGGGGATTTTCTGGTTGGCTTGGTGGGAGGATCTCAGCTGTTTCTATTCAGTCCCAAGCCCACACGTGTAAGGGCTTTCTCACAGCTCACCCAGCCCTTTGGAGGGGCTCACTCACTGCCCCAGGGCCTGGAGAATGTCTTAGGATGTGAGAGTTTGTACACACTAAGCACTTCAGACAGGATTGGCTTGTCTGTAGAGACATAATCTGCACAACCCAGTGTGAAACGAAAATACAGGATTCCTTATTCAAAAATTAAGAATTTCCAAATGATGAAAGCAGAGCATTAAACCAAGAGCTGGGCCCTTCTGAGCACAGGGCCCTGTGGGATTGTGCAGGTCACCCACCCCTGCTGCTGGCCCTGGGTTTGGAGTGGATCCAAGTCTCAGATGAATCTGTATCTGTTGATGGGGACTTGAAAGGTGGTTGTCCATCTTCAGACTTTTCAGAGTGTGAAGCCCTGCACATCACCGATCCCCGACATCCAACTTTAGACAAAAATACCCTAGAAAGTACTGGCGAACCTATGGCACATGTGCCTCATTTGGCTGTTATCATCAAAAGCTCTAAAAGTTTCACAGTCACTGGCATAGAGCTTCTGAGTCCATCAATTAACAGCACAGATCAGGAATACACAGGCCACACCTGTAACATGGGAAGCATCACACCTCCTGTGAACGTTATTGTAGGTTCAA
Organism: Hystrix cristata; assembly: GCA_004026905.1. Classification (NCBI taxonomy): domain Eukaryota; kingdom Metazoa; phylum Chordata; class Mammalia; order Rodentia; family Hystricidae; genus Hystrix; species Hystrix cristata. The sequence goes on along the minus strand of PVJO010022195.1, from coordinate 25,728 downwards.
ATGAGATTACTGTAGAAAGCACCTGGGTCTACAGCCAGCACCAACCTGTCTGCTGAGCCCTCCCTGCTGGGCCACACTGCTCGTCCTCAGAAGCACCCAATTAGGGAGACAGGGCTGCCCTGTGCTACAGTTGGGCAGTACTTGCTCAGTGAAGAGGGTCCTCAGAGAGCCAGGTCCCTGTGATCTCCTCCCACGCGCTCTGTGGTTTGTGGCAGCATGGGTGGAGTAAGGCAGGAAAAGAAGGGGCAAAGTCAGGAGGCCCAGAGAAGCTCTTAGCTCACAGGATCACCACAGAGGGACATGCATGGCAGGGACCCACCAGTAAGCAAAGAGGTGGAACCCTGACCTCTGTCAACTTAGTGCATGTCACTATTTTTCCTTTTCTCTGGGCTTCATCCCTTTCTGGCCAACGTGCAATGGACCTTTGCTAGGTGCCTGTTAGAAAGCGGGAAGGCATCTCCAACACCTGCTGTGAGACTCCACCAACTTCCTTGGATGGAAAGAAATGAAGGTGGTGCTTTCGTTGTCAAGAGCCAGCACCTGCCAGGCCTGCAGGCCGGCTGTCCTCAGGCTGCTGGCATTTCCTTTGCCTGATCGCACAGAGAGCCAGAAGTGCCTGGAAAACCACCTCCCAGGGCAGCGCTGACTGTGCCCGACAGCTGCAGAGGACACTCCAGTGCCCTGCCAATGGGTTCAACTGGCAAGACCCGGCTTAGATTGTCTCCCTAATTCCCCTTCCCGCCTGAGCCAAAGTCATTTGCTTGGGACTGTGTTTGCGTTCACACCCTTGATTGGCCCTCTCTCCTTTTTCGTCCCTCATCTTCATCTGTCAACCTGTGTTTCCTGGGACTACTTCCGAATACCTTACTTTCAGATACATCCTCTTCTCAGAATCTACGTTAGGGGTCCCCAACCCAAGACAGAAAGAGAAGAAAAAAGGAGATAGCATTTGTTCTCAGTTTTTCTGTTACTGTACACTGATGCAGTATGACAGAGGAAAGTCATTTATAAATAATAAAGAACTGCTTTGCGAGTTAATTACTTTTGTTATAAGTCAGGGCACATGAAAACCATCCCTGTAATATGATCACTCTCCCTCACTTGCACTAGATCTGCTTACTGGGTGGGCATTGCTGCTTGCTGGGATTTGCATATAACTGCAAATACTGAGGCACCAGGGAGGGGTCCTGTGTGCAAAACATTGAGACATGCAGGGAAGTTTTGGTTCCATGCCTTCCAGGTCTGGGGTCACAAGACGGGGCTCACATGAACAGCTATCTTCCTCTCACTAGAGAGCCTTCCCCCTTGTCTACCTCCTTCTCACTAAAGGCACCTCTTCTGGATATTTTCTGATTCTTTCCTCTTGCTGCTTAGCCCACCCTTGAGCTCTCTCCCTCCTCGGCTCTGTGGAAAGTGGTTTTTTTGGAGCTACTTTCTTAGCACTTGGACACTTCCCTCCCCCACTAATCTTTGAGTTTGTAGTTCAAGTACAGGCTGACCAGCCAGGAGCACACTAGACATAGCAGTTGGGTGCTGGGCCTGCTGTTGCAGTCATGGCAATGTCAGGAGATAAGCCTGAGTCCCCAAGGACTTGGTTCTTCCTGCATCCAAACCTACACCAGTCACACGTGGACACCCTGCTTTCTGCTCAGCTCCCCTGCTGGGTTAGGAGCCTTCCCCTTCTTATCCCTCCAGCCCCTCAGCCTGGACCTCCCCCTGGGTCTGGTCCTACCCCTGTGGCCATCTAGTTCATGCCCTTACATATGAGTGCAGGAGCCCTTGGCGGCCTTGCCCTACTCAAACTTCTGATGCCTCTGACTCCAGAGACTGGGCTTCTGGGCCCCTCTCCCCAGTTTCTGGGTTCTAGCAAGCCTGGATGCTGAGGCTTCCGGAGTAGTGGTGTAGAACACATTCCTTGTTATCACAGACTGCTTTCTGAGTCTTTGGACTTTGAATGGTGATGTTATACTTGAAGGGTCCTGCCTTCTATCTTTAGGTTTTCTAAAGCTGCTTGGGGTCTCTAGGATACCGAGGAAGTGCTCATTATGTGGTCATTAGTTAATTACAGTTCTTCCTCAGCTTGGTTTGGCATTTATTCATGCAATTATCCATTCTCCTTCCATCCACCCACTCAGTTACATGAGGCTTCCACCCTAGTCCCACAACTTCTTACCTTGTACAAGGACGTAAGTATCTGTCAGAGGAAATTCAAAGCTTCTTCTGGGTCTTGGTCCAGTAGTACGTCTGCTCCTCCTGTGTCTGGTAGTCCTGCGAGGGGGCATGTTTTGCAAGTTCTACAGATACTATCAGCTATTAACTTCCCAATTTTCAGGTTGGGCTTGCAGATTACAGGGCAGATAAGAAAATATTTCAGCTCTTCCTCGTGGATGTGAAGACTGTATCTCCCCCTGAGAATGGATATTTGTCCTTGTAAGATATATGACTCCACAAATAAGTTTCGGATTTTTCAAAGGCTAAAGAATGCATTCACAACTGCCACTGCTTGTGAGACCTTGGAAGGGCACCTGTCTGTGGGTGGGGGCCGGGTCCCATCTGGCAGTTCTCCCAGGCTGATTAATTCAGGCTTGAGAAGCACATGGGAATGCCTGATGGGGATGTGGATGTGGGTGGCCCTCAGGTAGGGAGGGAGTTTCCCAAGGTGGAGGGAGAGATTTCTAGTATGAAGGTGGAAGGAAAGACTCCCACACACATGCCAGTGTGAGGACTGGGGGTAAGGTGTGGGTGGGATGTGTCCACGCAGAGGATCCCTGTCAAAGGTTTTAACTTTTCAGACTCATCTTTGGATATGGGGAAGGACATTATTACTCACTTTTAAAGTCCTTTTCCTCAAGTGTTATAATTTTCTCCGTGGCTTCCAGGGGATCAGAAAGCCTGGATGCCAGACAACGTTGATGGTGGGGCCCTGGCGGGTCATGTCAGTTAGGGGCAAGCCAAGAGGGGGATGCCCTCCTTCCCTGCCTCTTCTTGCTTCTGGCCTTGCTGCGGCTGCTGCAGCTTTACCCTGAGGGGGTAGGGCTGCCAGCACAGAGGCTGGCAAGGCAGGGAGGCCTCCATTCGGCAGACAACTCCTCTTCCTCAAATACAGGGCATCGGAGGGTGTGGCTGACCAAAGAGAAGGCTGGCCTTAGGACCTGTGCACCTGTTTTGGGCTCCAGAGACATGCAGAAGATTTGCCATAGCTTCTGTGGGCTGTAGGAGCTCATGCCCCAGAGTAATCCAGTCTCGAAAAGCACAGGCAGATACCCAGTGAGTGCCTTTGGAGGGCATTAGTTTATTTCAGCTGGGCTTGAAGAGATTGTGCAAAGGCCTGCAGGTGTGAAAGTCTGGGGCCTGCCTGGGCTGGAGGGATGCCCCTGTGCAGCTGACTGGACTGTTGTATATGTGGGAAAGAGAAAGAGGGGCAGAGAGGGGCCCCTTGCAGCTGTTTCATTAGTGGAAATGCAGGTTTTGTTGGTGGAGGGCATCTGAGGTGCCTCTAGGCTGCTTATTCTGTAAACAGCACAGAGGGTAATATAGTTGGTGGTTCTCAAAGTAGCATCACCTGGGAAACTGTTGGAAACGCAAATTCTCGGGCAAGCTGAGGGCCTACTGACTCAAATCCCGGGGGTGGGGCCCACAGAGTGTGCTTTAATAAGCCCTCCACACCATTCTGAGGCAGGCCAAAGTTTGAGAAGCGCTCCCGTAGTAGACAGAGTACTGGCCTTTGGAGGGAAAACACTGCGAGGGAGGTGCAAGGCAGCAAACTTACCCAGCAGGATGGTCCACAGAGTGCGGGGCAGTGTGGTCTGTCCCTGCCTCTCCTTTAAAGGACTCAAGCAGTAACCAGGAGGGGTCTGGAGCACTACACCCTCTTGTAGGCAGATGACTTGAGGCTTGGAGGGTTAAATGACTAGGCGAAGATCACAGGGTCGGTGCTGGGGCCGAGTCTGCACCCACTTGGCCTGACTCCAAAAGCAGGGTTTTCCTACTGCTGCCAGTGCCTCCTCCCACTTGAGTGTGGTGGGCTGTGCTGCCGGCTGGAGCCTTGGCTGGTCCAGGTGCAGGGACAGGCCTGCAGCTGGAGGCTCCCTCCCAGAGGGCCAATGCTGAGACCAGTGGGCGAGATGAGGCCTTTGCCCTCATTTCCGTCCTCAAAGGACAATCACCTGGATTTTCATCAGGGCTGCCATTCCCACCAGGGAGCTGGTTTTATACATGTACTTTTCTAAGTGACCTGCTGTCGCCCCTGACTCGCAGAGCAGGTAGGTTAAATGTGAGGTTGAGAAAAGCAGGGTGAAAAACTACCTGTATGCTATGATCATAACGACCTTTGATTAAAAAAGCAAAAAACATTAACACAACGTGGGGAAAAGCTCTCAGTGCTAGAGGAGTTTTCTTCCTTTTTCTCAAACTGTTCCGTGGTTATGATAAATACGCATTCATCTATTTTAAAGTGCAGTGCCCCCTGCGGAAAGCGGTGGCACCGCGGACGGGGCAGTGCCTGGTGGTAGAGCGCTGGCCCTCTTCAGGACAGGTCTGGCTCTTACCCTGTGGAGTCTGTGCCTGAGCAGCCAGGGCAGGATGAGCAGAACTAGCTGATGTCAGGGGTGCTTGCTGTCCCCTTCATCTGTTGGCAAGGAGAAGCTTCCAGGTCGCTGTGACCTTCTAGACGTCCCTCTCTCCATGACGGCTGTGACCTGGAGAGTTTACAAGAGACTTTGGGGCCTAGCACTGAGTCTTCTTCCAGGTCATCCCGATAACAACCACTATGTCCCAAAAAAGGCCACCAAACACCTTTAAACACAAAATATTCTTTTATTTGTCAACGAAGGCTACACAGGATCACTTCTGGTTTTGTTTTTATGCTTTTTTTTCCTAGAAGGTATCTACATCTGCATTTATTTACAGCCTTGTTGGTATTTACACAGTCAAGAATACAGTGTTAGAAACACAAAAGTGTTGAGAAAAAAACTTCTCAAAATTAGTTCCAGACTTCAGGAAAACTATTTGCACATGGTAAGGCCAGAGTCTCCAGTGCTGGTCATCCAGAGCAGCACGGCACAGTCCTTTGCCGGAGCTGCAGGTTCAGAAGTGCTCAGAACAACAGGCAGATTTAGAAAAGGGAGATTCTGGTGGTGGGTGAATCTGGGCTGCTGGGGCACTGCCGGGCACTTGCGGCTCAACTTCTGCCAGGAGAGCCGAGCCTGCCGGAGGGTCAGTCCTGCCTTTGCAGTTTGCCCTCAGAATAAATCACATTTTCTCGGGGACCAGGAGGTCACCCAGTTTCATGCCTTTGGCATTTCAGAGGGAAAAGGAAACATGACATAGGCCCCCACCCAGGCCTCCCCGACTCCGATCTTTCACATCCATAATGAAACCTCAGAGCGCACCACTGACCGCGGCAGTCAAGGTCCCAAGCTGGTTTTTGAGAATGTAAAGGTTGGAGAGGATAAAGTTTCGGTCACCTGAGCAATGAGTCTTTAAAATGAGTTTGCTGTTTTGGAAGGTTAAATAAAAGGGCCTTGAACTACAGACAAGTGTATGACCCTAGCTGGGAACAGTGTGCCCTAAATGGAAGGCTTTAGTCCTAATGAGGATCCTGAGGGAAAGAAGAAGCTGGGTTCTTTCTGGGACCCCTCAGGAGCAGAGTCCCTGGTCAGGACTAGGTGCCACCTTCTTGTCTTAATGGCTACTGTGAGGAATGGAGAACAGACTGGACTTTGCGTGTCAGGTGGTCAAACCCCCAAGCCTGGGGCCCTGCTGAGGGCCAGCAAACTCCTTCCCCCAGACACCAAGCTCAGCATCCCTGCTGTCACCACAGGGCCACTGCAGACACAAAGCTGCAATTGGTCAAACTGCGTTCTAAGATTTCACACTGAAAGCCTTGTCTTTGCAGAATGGAAATCACTCCTGTCTATAAAGGTGAGACTTAAAAGTCACAGCTGTAAAGGTCCTTTCTTCTTCTCCTTCTTCTTTTTAAAAATTCTGACTCCTCGTTCTGTGTCTACAAAGCACTGCCCGGTTTACTACCTCCCTCGCCTCACCATCATCTTCTGCTTCCAACATCCCATCCTGATTATCTGGAAGCACATCTCCTGGCCATTCTTAGTCTCCAGTCAGTTGCTTAGGGATCATTTCAAAACGTCCTCCCCTAAGTAAAGTCAGGCACTGGTGTGGACCTTGGATTAGTTCTCAGCCAGCAATTCTGAAGCGTCAGAGGCTGTCAAAGGTTGGTATACCACGGAGTTCCTCCCCACTCTCCTGCTGTCACCATCCTGCCTTCCAACGATGTCTGGTCTGGGGGTGGGTAAAAGAAAATCTTATATAAAAGACAAAGTTGGATCCTAGCGCTCAGGAGTTTGAAGCCAGACTGGGCTACAAAGCAAGACCCTGTCTCAAAAAAAAAAAAAAAGGCAAAGTCGGAGAATCAATAAAGTCTTATTAATGTAGTGGGAGAGAGGCTGACTGACAGTTGTGGAAGGTAGGGGAGAAGAAGGCAGGAACTATTCTAAAATAAACCTCCATCTACAGTCAGAAGCCAACTTCCTGCAGAATCACAAACCTGGGCAGTGCAGGAGGTCTGACGACTTCACCAACTGGCAAGATTTTGATTAGTGCCGAAAGGGCAGGTGCCATCAAGGATGGGAGCTGATGCTTGGAATGCACTCAGTAGGTACAGTGAAGTCTGGTATATGACTTGAGACTCATCCTTGCCATGAGATTGGGACTGCTGGTCTCAGCAGGGGGACAGATTGAGAGGGGAGGCCCTGAGTCACCTGCCAGCCCGAGTGGGAACCAACTCTAAAGGGCCGAGGCCAGAGCCTCTGTTCCATATGACGGCACAGTGTAAAACGAAGGCGCATGGCACTGCCTCCCCCACAGTTCCTCTGTAAAACTTGGGGCTGCAGAAGCCGGGTATGCAGCTTGGGAAAAAAAATACAGGGTTATTCCTTTAAATAAAGGAACACCTAATCATTCTCTGTGCTTTTGATCCTTAAAATTAGTCCGCTGTATTCTTTTGGGAAAGGGGGCAGTGGAGGAGGAACAGAGGAGCTGGGGAGGTATAGGAGATGGTTCCCTTAAACCATATGTTGTCTCTGATCCCTACGTAGATGTCTCCAGCAGGTCTGGACCGATGTTAGGCAGCCACGATGGAACTGATCAACTAGGCCAACCGGTAAGAAACTTTGCCCAAGGACCCTCATTGGAAGAGTGCTTTTTGAGAGGCACAAGTTTCTTTTGGTTTTAAAAAAAACAAACTAACTTAGGTTCTTCGGGCCAAACTGTTTTCCATCCCACTCAGGAAAGAACCTGCCAGATGGGAGCCCCCATCGGCAGCACATGACATGCACAGTGGGCCTGAGGAGCCCTGAATCTGACTCAGCGGAGCTCTGGATCCAGAGGCAACGGGCAACCAGTGGACAGACAGGCCACAGCACACTGTGGAGGCAGTGTGACTTATTTTTGGAAACAGGAAGAGCACTTAGCGAAACACATCCTCTAATCCCAGTGGGATGACGTAAGGCAAGATCTCCCTTCCCCAAGAAGCTCTGAATACCTCTCTCTGCCAGGCAGAACTTGGGCTACATGTTGCTCCGATTCTCATGCAGTATGAGACCTTCTTGGTTTCATTAACTTGTGTCACATTCTGAAGACTCTGTGAGTAAGGCTATAAAGGTGCCATGAGCTTATCAGTCCAACAAGGTTTCCACGGGGAATAGCTCGGACTCAGAATTCATTTTCCACACTTAATGTAAATGTAACCCATAAAGTCCCATTTTTCTAAGAAGCCCAGCTCAAAAGGAAGCATTTGGCTTCCCCTCCTGTCTCCCAGAGCCTCCTGTGAGTGGTAATGACAATGGTAATTAGGCAGATGAACCAGGAATGGAATCTGTGAGCAAGGAGCTCCCAGCTCGCGCTGCTACCCTCCTCTGCCCTCCTTGCTTCCTGGGTCTCCTGGCTGCTGCCTCTTCCTGGGCAGGCTCCAGCCGTGGATTGTACCTGCTCCTGAGAGGCCTCCAGCCTCTTCCTGATGATGCAGACTCGGGTCTTCACAGGAACGATGCTAGCCTGGCCTCCTAGGTCCATGGGCACTGGCCTCAGGACTGGCCACTGCAGTAGTGGAGTTGTACACTACTGAAAGGCCACACCAAAGTAGCTCCTTTCTCTTTCTCTTTAAAAAAATCCTGGTTGGGCTTCTCTAGGGGGAAAGCTGTTTTCTAGAGGACGTTCACAGAAGGGGTTTCCTGAAGGCCCAGGCTGCTGTATCCCAACTCTGGGATGAGCCTGCACAGGGGAGGCAGAGGCAACTTCAGGAGCTGGGTAGAAGGATGCTTGGCTCATGCCTTTGCTGACTCCTCTCTTTGGCTGACTTTTTTCTTTTGTATCTTTCCAGGATCAAAGGCCACCAAGCACCTGCCTCCATACTCCTATTTCTCAGTGGCAGCAGCTGAGCAGAGGAGGGAAGGTACCCAAAGTCATGGGGAGGGGCATCCTTCCCTTCCTGGGACTTGGTGCCCGCAGGGAGGGCTCGCCATGCAGTGCTGGTTCTCACATCTGGCTTTGGGAGAAAGGAGGAGATGAGTAAGGGACATCATGGAGGATCAACCAATCACAGACATCCTGGGTGCTTTCCCCTCTTGGAGAGGGTGGGGCTCGTAGCCCCAGGATGTTATGTCACCAGACCAGGAAAGGATCTGGGAACGATTCCTCTATCCCAGTATGGGGGTGGCACCGACAACTACACGAGATTTGCAAAAGGGAGAGGGGGTTTCATTTAGCATCAAAATATAAAGCTTGGACAGGAGTTCTTCAACAGGAGTTTGGGGCAGCTTGAAAAGGTGCTGAGCAACATCATGAAATTTTCTGGAGCAAGATGAAGCCATCTGTGGTCCTCTGGAGGCACAAAGCACAGTGAATAAGCACCCACCACTTGTCTGTGGGAGCCTAGCCCAAGCTCCTGAGGTCCGACAGGCCCGTCACTCTTGACACCCATCACTCCTGCCTGAACCCAGTCAAAGAAGGAAGGGTTGCACATGAGACAAGTTAGCACAGACACTCATGTCTCACATCACACTGGGTACCTGGGGACAGATGAGGACACATCCCAGGAGATGTGTCTCCCAAAGAGAAGAGAAACGTACCCCAAACAACAGGGAAAATTCCTTAAGGAAAAAGGGAACAAAAGACAATAAAGTTTTCATTGTGATCACATTACAGAAAAAAAAAAGAAAAACCTTCTGTTCTTTGCAAAAAATGTGTGAAGGCCAAATTTGTGTTTTTTCTTTTCTTAAAAAAAAAGAATGTTGCATGAATTAACAATGCAACCGGTATCTTTTTGTTTGTTTTCTGCACTTGTTAAAAAAAGTTTTTTGTTTTTAAAGTACAACACAGTCAGGTATGCGGCCACAAAAGAGTAGCTGTCTTTGGCAAGAAGTCCAGGCCGTAGCCCTCTCTGTCACCTTCGGCCCATCTCACTCTGTCTCATGAAGTGGATGTTGTTGGCGCTGTCTGACAGTTCTGGGTACTGCTCGACGGAGATCACGAAGAAGCCATCGTAGCCTTGCACCCGCCCTGTGTTCAGCACCTGCTGCTTCTCCCCCTCTGTCCAGGCCCGCAGGCCCTCTTCCCCTTCCTGCAGTCTCTGCTGCTCTTGGGCCCATGCTTGGCGCACGGCTCTCTGCCGGGCCAGCTCCAGCACCCGCGCCTTCTCCTCATCCAGCGTCGTCCCATAGCGGGTATTCAAACACAGTGCCCCATACTGGAGCTGGATGTCTGTGTAGCGTCTAGTCCTGCCATTGAGCATAGTGTTGATCTGCGACACTGTGACGTTGACCCCGTTCTCCAGGGTTCGCCGCCCCCCGCTGAGGCCCAGGATGGCCAGGTCACCATCCGAAGGGCCCGGTTTCACAAAGTAGTGGGTGTCTACCCCATTAATGGTGAAGTGCAGGTTCTCCAAGTAGTGGGCATTGTTCAGGATGGCAGCAACCCTCCGCCCGTCCTCGTTGGCCATGCTGATGATGTCTGTGGTCACTCGACCATCCTTCAGGGCAAACTTGACCCCTTTGCCAAAGACCGAGCCACTAGATGCAAACTTCCTCGTCTCTGGAGCCTGCTGACAGCTGGTGATTGTGGAGCCATAGAGCTGGTCAAAGCGTTCCAAGGTGACGAAGGCCTTGAGCTGTTTCTGCACTTCACATTGGACTCCAAGGATAGACTGATGGGGGAGGGCAGAGAGAGAGAGAGAGAGAGAGAGAGAGAGAGAGAGAGAGAGAAAGGGAAAAAACACAGAGAATCACTTTAAATAACTAGGTCAAATCTGTTACTATTTGTGAACCTGTAGCATCGATGTGTACTGCTCACCACAAGCACATCCAGCCAACCCCATCCATCCATTCACCTGCCCTTCTCTTTACAGACTGTTTAGGGAGCTTCTACTCTGGCCTGGGTCCTTTCCTCAGCACTGAGATGGAGAACCCAACCAGGCATCATCTTTGCCCATCATTTCACGGGGAAAGAGCCCAACAATAATTGCCATCAAAGTGCAGTAACTGGTGGTCTAAGACTGGTAAGAGTAGCAGCTCCAGCTAACATTTCTTGATCTTCAAGTTAAACAATTACCATTCATTGTCTCATTTGATCTTCTCAATAATGCCATATAGTAAGTACTGTTATTATTCTTCTTTTTATTTCTAAGGGTACTAAGACTCAAAGAAGTTGTAACTGCCTCATAGTAATATGAGTAATACCAAGTCAACCTTCAAAGCCAGATCTGTCTGATCCTAGAGGCTCAGTTTCAAGGTCTGCTGCAGTAGGGAGAAGAAAACAAGGCTCGGAAGCACCTCAGCCTGAAGGTGGAGGAGAGAGATGGAGAAGGTGGAGTTCAAGTTCAGGCTCATGTTTGAGTTGGGACTAGAAAGATGAGGGGGGTGATGTCAGAGGGAGGAATGGCCACAAATGCACAATAAGAGGAAAAGAAGTGATTTCTGTTTTATTGCTCTCTACTGTATTTACATGTGATTTTCAAAGAAAGCCCCCGCCCCTCCCCCACCCCCAGCACTTCTTTGGGGCTGCTCAGGTGAGCCTGCATTTGGCTGCCCTGGGGGACAGGCTAGTCCCTGCTAGCTCGGTGCACCAGCTCCCCGTCCCTCCCACAGCTCGGGAGCCCAGGGAAGCTATGATCAAAGGGCTCTGGGGCTTTATCAGCAACTCAGGGAAATGGCTTTAGAAACAGGCCCATGGTCTCTCACTGAAATTAAGTCCTCTTTATAATTAATAGAACCCTGTCTGTGAACAATTATTTCCCAGAGTTTCACGAAAGCTGGAGTGCTCAACAACAAAGATCTCCAATGCTTGCCAAGGGCAGAAATCAATAATTCATTGACAGGCAAGGTTGGCAACAGGCAGTCAGAGACGGAGACTCTGAGGAGTGCAGAAGGGAACCTGGTGGGGGAGAAAAGTGCTGCACTGCTGCAGTGAGCCCCAGCAGAACAGATGTTGGGGCATCAGGGCAGGGCCTGGGGTGCTGGGCACAGGAGAGGCAGACAATGGCAGAAAGAGGGCAGCCCCAAGGCCAGGCATGCCCGGGTTCTCACTGCCTCCTGCCACTTCCCAGCGAGTGTCCTGGGTGAAGTTTCTCTCTGAACCCTGGTTTTCTCATCTGTAAAGTAAGCTGTTTGTTTCTTCAACTGACAAAAGATTTCTGTGTGCCTATGAGGTGCTAGCCAGTATGCTGGATACTTAAGGAAACTTAGGCTGTTGTGTCTCAGAGTCTGGTGGAGAGACAAGAAAGAAAACAGAAATTAAGACTTAATGTGGGGAGTGCTTTGCAAGAAGAACATATAAGTGCCACCTAAACATAGAGGTGCAGACCTACATTCTTGAGTCTGGGGGAAAGAGATAGCAAAGATGAAGCCCTAAGCAATAAATCTGGAGTGAGAAATATGGTTGCAAAAATTTCCAAGCAGCTGCAGGATGCCATATGGCCACCCTGTGTTCCTCTGTTGTCCCCTGGGCTGGCATTCCCCTGAAGGCCTGGTCTCTGCCTGATACGTCCCTACATTAAGTGGGAAGAGCACAAGGCTGGGCACTGAGCTGGCAACCAGTAGAGAATATATGAATGGTGGGATTGGGGGGTGGGGGCTGCACAAACAAGTGCATGAAGTGAGGTGGTGGGCTGGGACTGTTGTTAAGCATCTTTACAGATAAATAGCTCTGAGCTTTTGAAGTTGGGTCATAAACGGAAGACATGAGAAAGTAATGTTTTTTGAACACCTGTAGTACGCCAGGCCCTGTATTCAGCAAGACAATTCAGAATAGACAAATCTGGGATTGGATTCCAGCTCTTGTCCTCCTTGCTGTGTGACATTGGGAAGTGTCAGGCATTGAATCTCCAAGATGAGGACAGTAACACCAAGGGATATTTGTGAGTTAACTTACGTAGAATACCTCACCCAACGCCACATGCGTTAGGGGCTTAGAAAATGTCACATTTGTATTTAGAAGATGACTTCTCTCCTTGCACTTTTGGTCAGACAGTGACACTTTTGCTAGAACTCCAGACTCAGTATGGCACACAAAACTCTTTCACGCAGCTTCACCTGGGCCCCCAGTGACCTGCCTGGTGGTAGAGTTACCGTTTGCTCAATGCTCTAGGCAGGCGCTGTGGAGGGCCTGCCTTGGTTACCATCACTGGCTGAGCTTTCCTGCAAAGCCGGAGGGAGTTACCTTGCTGTTGTCCCACTCCTGAGTTTTCATCTGTGTGTGTATGAGCTCATAGGATGGTTCCACGGCATCCATGTCTGGTTTGGGATAACCAGGGATTACGTTGTGTAGCTGGAATCCAAAGGTGAGCAGCCAGCTGTTGACATCTGGGTGAGAGAGAAACAGAAACATCCCCATGGAGTAACCACATGCCTCATCTCAGTCAAGCAGCCCCTAGAGGCCACAGGTGTGCTGGTGGGAGAGCCACCGCTACGAACACTTTGGAAAACTGTCTCATGGTCTTAGAGCCACATGTGCTCCTGGGACCCAGCGACCCTCCTCCTAGGTATGTTCCTAAGAGAGATGAAACTGAGGTGGAACCTAGGTTTCTAGCCTTCCCTTTCAACTCTCACTTCCAACCCCGGGGCCTCCAGCTTTTAAAATCACAGGCAGCTGTTGGTGGATAAAGATTCCCCACTTCCACCTCTACCGCCAATAGAAAAACTTGAAAAGCACAGCTAGACCCAAAGGGAAGAATTTAATAACTGATTTGCAAAGAGAAAATTCCAGAAAGAAACAAATTGCCTCGTCTCTCTTTATTCTCTGCAGGAATTAGATCCTCAGGCCCAAAGTGCTACTGGATGTGGAGAAGGCTGGTATACTAAATCAAAGAGTTTTTCCCCCTTGCTCCTCCTGCCTTTTATTTCCTCTGAAATAAGCTGAAGGCAGTCACTCAACCTCCCTGTGCTCTCACCTTCCAGTCTGTACACTGAGTGTGACGATCGGGTCCAAAGGAGTGGGATTAGTTGACTGCACAACATTCTTTGGGGTTACTAGTTATACACCATCAGAGTAGGGACAGAAAGTTTTGCCATGAGCATTTGGCTTACTGAAGAATGGGATGAGGAAGCCAAGTCTGAGGCAGGAAAGAGGTAGAGGATGTCTTGTCAGGTACTTGGCCCATGTGACGGAGCACCTTTTATGTGTTAGTGAGTTACTGTGTCACAGACCCCCACGCCCAGGACCCTGACGGGAGGTGAGAAGTGGTATAGATAACTTCTAAACATGGAAAAAGATCAGAGTGGTCAGGGATAGGTTGACAAGTCCACATAGAGAAGACAGCATTGACCAGACAACAAGAGCCGTGTAAAGTTTGTCAGGCATCAAAGGAGAAGTGGTGTTTCTGGCAAGCTGGGAGAGAGGAGGAGACTGCAGAGAGTGTTTAGGTAACCAGAGAGGAGCTCAGAAAGCTTGAGAAAGAACCAGAAAGGACGGAGCCAGGAAACTGGGGTCCCATAAGGGAAAGGCTAACAGCCTGCATCCTAGGATGGCTCAGGCTTCATCAGGAAGAGGCAGCTACAGACACCAATGCAGTTGATGATCAGAGACTCAATGCAGAGTCAAGGGAGGAAAGATTTTAGGCAGAGCCTCAGGGCCGGGCCCCATTTTGGGTTCTTCCCAATGGAGAGAGTCCCCTGTTGGGAGGTCCTGTTCAGAACTGCCTTCCTCCAGCACTTGCTGATCTCATCCCAGTGGTGGGAATGACCTGCGGGTCAACAGCTGTGTCCTATCTTTCTCTTCCATTCCTGGACCTCTTGTTTGCCTGGCTGCTGTTTTCAGGTCTCCCTGGGCCACTCTGCTGGGCATGAAACTTGGAGGACCACTCCTGGGATGGAGTGGTGGGAGGAAAGGACACTGAAAATATATAAATAAAGAAATAAAAAAACCTAGGTACTACTTCTCAGTTCAGCCTTACCAGGCAAGATCATAGAAGGAAGAGAACATGGTAGCTGAGAACAGACAAACCAGGTCCAAATTTTGGCTCTCCAGCTTATGAACTGCGTGAACTTGGGTAATTGACTTTACTTCTCTGAGATTTGGTTTCTGTTTGCGTATTAATAATAGAAAATGGTTTTAACTAAGTCACGGAGAACAACACCAATAGCGTTATCATTTAGGAGCAGTTATCATACAGCAGGAGCTCTTCCAAGTTTGTACACAAATTACTAGATTTAATATATTTGAAGTATCCAGCCAGGTCCTGGCTCTCCATTGCTCTCATCTCATGCCTCCGATTCCTTACTTGAGGAGAGACTTATACCAAGTTTGCTCCAGAGTCTCTTTCTTCATTGAATTTCTAAGAGACTCTGATTCTGTGACTCTTGGCAGATGGTTCTCTGGGAAATTAAAACAAGCAGAATGGGTGGGGGGAGACCTTACAAAGTCATTTTGTTTGAGGCTGAGAACTTGCATCTAAATTTGTAGTTCCAAAGAAAGCTTCTATGTGGACTATTGTAAATTCCTAGAAAAGCGGGGGTCTGAAAGGAGTGCTGGGCCTTAATTATAAGTGATGGAAGGTGGGAAACTTTCTTATTATGCCTTTTGGAAAAATGCTAAAGATGTATTTAATCACTGGTGTTCCTACAGTGCTTTGCTGAAGGGTTGGGAGTCATAGTTTTCTTACAACCGAGGTAGACATTCCTCCCATTAAAAAGCTTCTCTTTACCCACGTGTCCCATACATTAGGGCTGTCACGGAGCAATAAAAAGCAAGCAGTAATAGTCCCTTTCATGGGTGCCCAGCTTTGTTGTTTACAAAGTGTATTCTGATCCCCAAACAAGGGTTTTGGAGATACAGCAGAATCCTGATGCCAGTCTTGTCTTTTCTTAGTGGGGCCAGTTACTTTATTTCTCTAACTCCCCTTTCGGTCCCAGTGAGTGGTGCTGGCATTTCCCACCTTACAGGCTTCAAGTGTACATTATATATCTGTCTGTGGTAGATAGTTTTTAGTGGCCTTCCCAGCATCCCATTTTGACTTCTTTTTCTTTTCTAGGGTATTCACATAGTTTTGGGATGCCAACTCAGTTATGGATCCAGGCTAAGTCAATCAGTGCATCTGTCTCCCCAGCCCAAATGACTGTCCCTACCCAGTTAGAGAGTATCTCGGGATCCCTGAGGACAGTTCTGGGAAAAAAGATGCTCTTTTTTGTTGTTGTTGTTGTTGCTGGGTGTGAGTGAGGATCCATGTAACCCACATGGAAAATAAAGGTACAGTTTGTTGAGAGTTAGTAGTATCTTGGTTTCTTATTAGTGATTGCAAATCTTTCCCAATCCACTAAAATCTTGACTGTTTATGTGACATCTCACTTTTACACACTGGTTTTTCAAATTGGGGAAGAGTACCCACTATGCAGTGAAATCAATTTTGTGGGTCATGTCAAGCATTTTTATCGAAATGGAATAGATTAGACTAGAAAATACAAGTACATTACACTTAGAATTGCTTTGCAAACCTTTCATTTTAGCGTTTTACTGCAACATGAAAGACATTTGAGAAAGGCAGCCATAGGCCATGTGTTCCCTGAAGGCAGCTTCCAAACCTGACTCCCCTCTGGATCCTTAGTGTAGCTCTGACATAGAGTTCATATAAATAATATGATACTTGCTGAATTTACCTGACTGGAAAATGCCCTTGCATGTGGGTTGCTTTGTTAAAAATTGGATTTGGAGACCAGCATGGTTGTCCTGGGAAGTGTTCTGGAGTCAGAGAGCACTGGTCTGTATGACTCTCAGCAGACCCTTTGTTGTTGGGTGCTTCAGCTGTTTCATCTGTAGTACGGAGATAATAGTGATCCCACAGGGTTGTCACAAAGTTTAAAAGACACCATATTTTTAAGTGCCTGGCACAGAGCAGCTGGTCATGTTATTGCTATTCTGGAAGGAGACCATGTACATATGGTGGTGCACGAAGAAAAAGGGGCAAGGGAGTAACAATATTTTGGCGAACTGCAACTTTTTTTGATGGAAAAGTACATTTCTGATTGCACCTTTTTTTTTTTCTGGCTATGGTAACCTGCCAAGATGTCTCACGGGAAACTCATTGGAAGGCGAGGCAGGGGGCGTACTTAATGCAGACAGATGTAATGGAAATGTCATCTTAATCTGTCAAGTTTCTCTAGTGCTAGAAGCCAAGTTGAGCATGGTGAATGCTGGGAAACACTGTCAGGATATTTGTGTCTATTCCTAGGCCACAAGTACGTTTTCATCACACCTGTGCATCACCTTGTTCTCTCCTTTCCCTATGCTTGGGACTCCTGCTGTCAACACAATATTTTGGAATTCTTCCCTGAAAAAGCAATGCTGTTATTGCTGTCAGCAGAAACAAGGTCCAGGCGAGGCCACTAAACCTGGGGGCCAGGAAGCCACACCCATAAGGGGGCACTCACGTGAGCCGTCTGAGATGCCCTCTCTGTATGCTTTGCACATGTGGTTCCTACTCCTTGGAATGCCTTTGTCCTCGTCACCTGAGGAACACCTGCTCAGAAACTGGTGTTCGTCAGGGCAGCTGCTCTGAAAGCCTCCCCAGATTCCCCAGGGAGAGTGGCTGCTTCTCCTCTGGACCTCAGGAGCCACCTCTGCAAACCCACGTTGTGGCACACTGGACAGCAAGCATCTGTCTCCCCTCTCACAGCGTTGATTCCTGGGGCCGGCGAGGGGGTGGGTGGGAGGGTGATGGTGATGGTGGGATCTAAAAGAATGGCTGCACATAAGTGGTACTTGTGAAGAGAAGGAAACTTGCATAAAAGAGGGAGCAAAAAGTTGCGCCCCAGGAGAAAAGTCCGTGAGGCGACCAGGTTTGCAAGTTGGGATATGCCTAATTTATGCCCACTACAAGTTGCCTTATATAAAACATCTGGCTCCATGCAGACATCACAGCTACTCTTACTCTGGAGGCCCTCTGTGATTAACCTGGGGATGCTCACTTACTGGGAGGACTGAGGTTGCTTAATCTACAGACCAGGAAACTGGAATTCAGAGTTGTTAAGCAATTTTTGTAACATATCATAGGCTAGAAATGGCGGATCCTTCATTCGGCTGTCTGTCTGCAGGGTCTGAATTTTCCATTCCATCATCAGAAATTGAGAGCCAATGTATCTTTTTCTTTTAGCCACACCTTAACCCATCTTATTGGGGACTCAGAGGAAGCTTGATTTCTATGTCAGAAACTGCCCAAGTGCATTCCAAGGGATTTGTCCAGTGAGATATTAGGATTTCATGGTGAAAAAAGGGCTTTCATGGTCAAATATGTTTGAGACATAGTGGATAAATATATTAAACAGTTCTCTTTACTACTGGACTTCTCAGACCCTTTCACAAACTGACACGTATTATGAAAATTTAAAAACGGTGGCGGCAGGCAGGCCTTATTCGATTTATTTGATGCCAGAACCATTATTTCTAGAGAACTCTCTGAACTAGTGTTTCTTTAAATATACTTTGGAAAATGATGCTTTCAGCAAAATAAGTATTTCCTGTCATCCCATACCAACTTTCTCGAGGAAGATGAAGTCTTGTCAGGTGACCACAGCAGTGGAGAGGGTCCTGCCTTCTGAGCGAGGCCTAGTCCTTACCTGTCATGAAACACTTGATGTCCTGAGAGTTGCTGATGGGGTTGTTGTTTTTAAACATGTAGAGATTAAAAGGCATGATGCTGTTGCTGCTAAGGTGCTTCCACAGCTCGTGGTCTGGGCTAGTCCAGCGTCCAGCCAGCACATCATAATCCCGTCGGCCCATGTGGACGAGCTTGGTGAGTGGGTCATAGAGGCCACCGTGGTAGCCGATGATGATCTGGAAGTTGGGGTTAGTGTCCATGTAGATCTCCCCATAAGCTGTGTACAGGATCTGCTTGATCATTAAGCCTGTTCCACTGAAGACAGCAAGGGGGGTTCCAATGTTGTCACAAGCTATGTAAAACTCATCACCACTGCTCAGCTCCATGGCAAAGAGGTGTCCTTGCAGGTCATAGTAGAGGGATGTGATCTCAGAGCTGGAGTGATTGTAGAGGTGGGTGACCTTAGTGGGGTTTGTCAGATCTGCATAGAAGAACTGTAGGTGGTGGCTGTGGCTGCTCTTGCTGGACACTCGCCGCCCCAGGCCATCATAGCGGTACCTGACACTCCAGCCACCAGCCCGGTTGTAGGCCTTGATGAGCAGGCCAGCTGAGTTGTACTCAAAGACATCCCCACCCCGCTGCCTTAGGAAGCCGTCCTCGTCCATCTTGTATTGCACATCACCTAGCCTAGTGATGCGGTCACGGATGTCATACCGGAGGGGAGTGAGCCGTGCACTGTTCCCAGGGCTCAGCAAGTGCAGGTTCCCATTGAGATCATAGCTGTAGCGCCAGAGCGGCTTGTCATTGATGGAGACTGTCTGTAGCTGGCCATCAGCGTCGTACTCATAGGAGTAGCGGGTGGTGTTGGCATAGGGTCCCACCTTCAGCTCCTTCTTCACTACCCGCCCCATGTTGTCATACTGGACGGTCATCCAGTACATGAGTGAGCGGAAAATCTCATACTGTACTTCCTTCATCCTGCCGTATGCATCGAAGTGCTTGGTGTGGGTCATGACTGCGGTGGTAATGATCTGGTTAATGTCATAGTAGATGACACCAAACTTCCCAAACTGCTCGGTTTTGCCTGATACATCGTCATAGCGATAGAGATCAATAGGCAGTGGGGTCTCATTGATCACAGCCTGCATACTGGTCACCCGGAAACTGTTGTCATAATTGTAATCAAAACGTGCATTGACCATGCCTTCCTCAGTGAAGCGGAAGATCTGGCGGTCGATCAGGGGCCCGATCTGACGGTAGCGAATGGTGCAGGTGAAGCCCTCATTCTGCAGGTTGACGGTCTTCAGCATGCCTGCCGTCTCATCATAGGTGAAGCTCACCTTGGTGGTGTCGTACAGCATCTCGGCCAGCTTCGACAGCTTGCCATACTTATAAATTACTCTGCGGCCGGTGCCCAAGTAGAAGGTGTGGAGCAGGTGGCCATCCTCAGTGAAGTCCTGTATGACCGAGGCATTGCCCTCGGGGGGCTGGTAGATGTTCCTGTAGTAGCCCACAGAGCGGATGGTCTCCAGCGTCTGCCGGGCGACATTGGGCATCGTCACAGAGGAGAGGCGGTCGTTCTTGTCAAACTCAAAGATGTACTGCCTCTGGCTGTGAAGGAGCAGCACCATGGACTGGAGGGACAAGAAAACCAAGAGATGAGAGGAGGGGGAGGGAGGAAGGGGAGGTTTGAGCATCTAAGACTTACAGGGATGGAAGTCCAAGGAAAGCGGTGGTTCTCCTAAGTTATGCCTAAGCACAGCTTCCCAGACTGTGTGCCACAGCATCCTGCAAAAAGGTCACACAGACGTGCAGTGACAGGGCTTCCTCTTGGGCCTGCCCTCAGGTGAGCAGCCGTGCACTTTTGTGGTACAGGCCTGCTCTCTTCTGAGTGTGATGGGGTGTGAGGAAGACTCGGAAGCAGGGGCCTGAAGTACGTGAAACAGCCTCCCTACTGGATTCCTCACTCCGGACGTCTCAAGTCAATCTTTCTACTCAAACAAGTCACTCCCTACAATAGTCTGACATTGTCTTTTGCCTGCTAAACAGCTTCTGTGGGCTGTCTGTGCCTACAGCATACAGACTGGGTCTGAGCAGGGCACTCTAGGCTTTGTTCAGTGTTCATGTAGTGACGGGTCACAAGCCTAACCCTGGAGGGGGTGTGCTGTGATGGGAAGAGACAACCTGGTTTCTAACAACAAACTTACTGTGTGGCACTGGGTAGTTCTTCCCCTCCCTGGCTTTGGGTTTTCAGAATGTTAGATGACCTGCAAGCTCTGTCTGTCTGTCTGTATCTTTGCCCCACTCGCCCACCCACCCGTGTCATGGGATGTTTACCACAGAGCAAGCGGGGCCTGGGAAAGGTGACCAGGAGTAGGAAACAAAGTGGGGGTCTGGGTATGCGGATTGGGGCGTGAATTTCAGACTTTTGCTCAGGAAAAGTCTGGATCACAGGCCTATACATATCTAGTCATCAAAGCCAACATTTTCTCTTGTTCAGGACCAGGTTTTGATTTTGGGTCGCCTCTGATTCCTAGTACCTGGTATGAGGTGAGTTCTGAAGTAGAAGGGATTTACCAAGGCCATGCCCAACACTAGACGCTCAGGATTAAGCAGCGCCTGCCTAATCCTGTCCTCAGGCTTCGGCTTGGTTCTCTGTAACGGGACTGCACCACGTAGGCTGGACCTGGGAGCAGATGCTGCCTGTTCTGTGAGTCCCGGAAGTTCTGGGCCTGCTCTTACCTCTACCCTATCAGTCTAGACTTTCCTGTTTTTCTGCTCTGGGACCGTTACCTGCCACACTGTCACAATGATTCACCCAGAGGCCTCCTCGGACACCCTGAGCCTGGGCGGCAGATTTCTCTGAACATTTCATTTTGGAAAATGAGTATCTTCCTTTGAAGACTGCATGGGTCAGATTTATCCCATGGAAGTCAGCAGCTGAGGCCTGGCCATGGGCTGAGGCACAATGACTGATGTTTTACGTGGCAAGGACAGTCATGGAGGGAGACAGACACCTGCCTTCTCTAAGTACGTGTAGGTCCACGTCTTCCCATCAGCGAAGATCCTGGATGTGATGCGACCTGCCTGGTCATATTCCATTCTCTCGGACATGATGCCCCTCTGGATGCCGGCAATGTGGCCCCCAGGGGAGTACGTTACGTTGACACCATTCAGCCTACTACTGGGGGACCAGAGGCTGGGCCTCCCTGCCTGGTCATAGAGGATCCGGAGGGTGAACTTGCGGTGGTCATCATAGATCTTTTCCGTGCGTGTTACACGGTCAAAGTCCAGGGACAGGAGGTTTCGGTTGTGAACCTGGGGTAGAGGTAGGAGAGACAGAGAGGGCAGAGAGGGTTAACCTGAGAG
Organism: Hystrix cristata; assembly: GCA_004026905.1. Taxonomy (NCBI): domain Eukaryota; kingdom Metazoa; phylum Chordata; class Mammalia; order Rodentia; family Hystricidae; genus Hystrix; species Hystrix cristata. The sequence continues at coordinate 4,265 of PVJO010022195.1, read as the reverse complement.
AATTAAGCTGGATGTTGAGAGCTTTGCTCTGACGACGCGTGTGACTGTCAGCCGTGCTGAGATTCTCCTGAGTAGAGGAGGCAAGCACAGGTCATGGGCGTCAACACACATGGTTTGACTCTTGGCTCTGTCACTTGTCAGTCCTGTGATGTTCCCCCATCCATAAAATGGAAATAATAAAGCCAATTGCACGGGGCTGCTGTCAGGATGAAGGCAATGCAGGTGCTGAGCAGATAGTAGCTGTGACCAAAGAGGAGCCATCCGAGTTTCTAATGTGATTTTTCAATGAGGAATATGACAAAAGGCACATCCCTCCTGGCTCCTTTCTGAAAACAGAGCCATCGAATGGGGCTAGCAAATAAACCCATATTTTAGTGCTAGACACAGTGCTATGTTTGACTCCAAGGAGACCATGACTGCTGAAAAACTGAGAGTCTGGACTTGGCTTTGACCCTTGCCACTTGCCAGCTACACTCACGGGTTCTCTGAGCAAGTCGTAGCCTTCTTGGGGCTCTCATGCCCTTGCTTCTTCATCACCTCAGCCGGCCCTCAAGTTATCTCTGCTTCCCTGCTCTTCCCGGAGGCCCGGGGAGGCAGTGTGCATTTAGGCCTGGGTGGCTTCTGTGGCTGTGGGCCGGCTAGCAACCAGGCCTAGCTCCGGAACCCTTTGTTCACAACTGCCTCCAGGATCAGAAGCCCCTAATACAGTCTCCACTTAGACTGCTGGGGCAGCACACAATTCAATCTCTCTTTGGATACTGGAACACGGGCTCTCACAGCAGTGAGTCAGAGATTTCATATTTTAATGAAGAAATATATTTTGTGGACCTATTTACATATTTGCATCTGGCTCTTAGGCACTAGAGCTACCCTAAAACACTGCTAGGTGCTCTGATGCTAAAATGCTGGTTTACTCTAATGGTTCTCTGGCCTTTTGGGGCACTTGGGTACATTTTCTATCATTTCCACTAGTCACTGGTTGAGTCTGACAAGTAGGAAGAGCCAAGAGGAAAGCAGATAATTAGATCACATGATGTGAAATGGCATGTGTGCCCTGAGGTAATGAAAGGCTCTCTGGGCCTCTGTGTAGTTAAAAAAAATAAAAAGGTTGGGGAGGAAGGTGTAGGAATTAAGGCCAGAATCCAGCCTTAACCTTGGGTACGGCTTTTCTGTGTGACCTGGAGCAGGTGTTCCCCTCTCTGAGTCTTAGTTCCTTCCTTCCTCTGTGCAACTATAGAGTTGTTGTGGGGATTGAGAAAACTTAAGTAAATCACCTAGTAGAGTGCTAGGCACATAGAAGGTCCTGGATAAATGGTTACAATTATTTCCATTAAATGACAGCAAGTGATCTTGGTCAGTCTTGAAGGAGAGATCTGCATGTCCCTCCTCTCCCCACACAAACTCTAAGGCTTTGAGAATAAGGATTTATAGTGACAGTGCTGGGATGACTTTAGCTGTGAATGGCCTGATTATAATAAGATTGCTTTCCCTGGGGTAATCAAACACAATTGCGGAAGCAAAAACAGTGTGGCAGTGTGAAAAATCAGACGCGTTGGGGGCTGAAGCTGTGTTCTTTGCAGAGAAGGCAAAGGAAGAGATGGGCTGTACTATGACAGCGGCAGGGGTATTTTCAAGTACCCTTTGGAAGGTCATCCTATGGCTCCCTCCAGGGTGGTGCCACTTAGACAGCTGGCCCCTCACCCTGGAGGACCTTAGCGAAGGCAAGCTGCACCTCTGTGACAAAATTAATAAAATTGAATTAAGCAGCTCACTGGGGAACCACCTAATGCTTCCTAGGCTCTGCAGTGGCAGCAATGAGATTATTTTACATCTTTCTTTATTAAAAAAGTTCCCAGTCGTATAAAAAATGAGCTCCATTATGGGGAGGCACACCCGGCTAACATTCTAATTCCACATGCTGCCACTGTGGGTGGCCATTTATTTTAGGAGGAAGCAGAGATGTGGCCACCCGACTAGAGCATCATCAATCTCAGACTGAGAGAGGGACCAATTAAAGCCTGGGAAACTTTTGGTCCAGTTCACACAGCAGAGAGAAAAATCCTAATAGTACTAATTGCTGCCCTTTATTGAGCACCTGGGATCTGCAACACTGGGCTAGGAGATTTGAATATTTTACCCTGTTCTACAGAGGAACCAGAGAAGTTGCTTGAGGCTACACATGTGGCCAGCAGGAATCCAACCTAGGTCAAACCTCCCACTTAGCACACTGCTTCAGATGTGCAGGAAGGGGTCTTTGAGAATTCAGATTGAGTCTCAGGGAGGCCACAGATAGTGGCAGGGCACAGAGAACAAAGATATTCAGGTTGTCCTCGGGGAACTAGTGGGAGGTTCTTCCCATATTGGTGAGTTGCAGTGTTCCTGGCTGAGTTGTTAGTTCTTGGGGTAACACAGGAAGCCTGGATTTCTGAGTTCTAGTTTTTGCTATCGGGCAAGTCACCTAACATTTTTGTATCAGTTGTGGGCCCATTTCCTAGTCTTTACCCCACCTAGTGATATGACTTTGGAAAACTGCTTACCACCTCTGGACCCTGGAGGCCCTGTGTGTAAAACAGGAGCTTATAAGAACTCCCCACGATGAAGGGCAGGGAATGCAGAATGGTCAAGCCATGTTGTCATGAGGATGCTTCTGTGGTTTTCAGAATGCAGGGAGCATCTAGCTCAGTTCTGTGGTTCACTTCAGCTCAGCAAATATCTGTGGCACTCCCGTGGTTTGCAAAGTGCTGGGCAGAAAGCCAGGCCTAGTTCACTCTGCCTGCCTCCTCCTTTCTGGAGCTGGAGGGAAGAGCTGCGTGGCACCGAGGCCCTGGGCTGAGGCTGCACTCCACAGACACGTGAGAGGTAAGCAGAGAAAACCTGCTTCGGTGTGTCCTTCTCTTAAAAAGTGCTCTGGAATGCCAGACCATTAGGCTAACCCCTGGCAGTGACAGGCATGGGGAGGGTACTTGGATCATTTTAGGAGGGGTCACTCTATCTGGAAAGCATAGAGAGTGTAGCTTAGGTTCTGAATAGCTAAGACGAATTCTGGGACATATTAGTAGTAGTAATAACAATAATAATACTAATGACAACAACAAGAGTAGCTATTTCTGACCCTTGTTATGTACTAGAATCTGTATGAGACACCTCATATGTTACTTCTAGTCTTTGTAGCAGCCTGTAAAACTGGTTTTATCTTCCATACTTTATGGGGAATGAATTTGAGGCTCTAAGATGACGGACTGACCCACATTCACCCAGGGAATAATATCTGCTAGAAGTTCACCCCAGACCTAAGGCCCATGGCAGTGATCTCTCCACAAGTCAGAATTGGAAAGACATGTAAGAGCCCCTTATTCTACGTGGTTCCCTGCTTTCTCTCTTCCCTTTTGCAGGTGAGGAAACTGAGGTCCCAGGAAGTTTCAAGAACAGAGCCCAGTTCTGCAGATTTCCCTCATTCTCTCTTTGCAGGATGCCACTCGTAAGGCCCTTAAATCTTTGCTCACCCTCAGCCGGCGCCCAAAGACGGTGACCTGGCCACGGGCCTGCTCCTTACGCTGCCGCCACTCCACCAGGTTGAGGCCGTTGTCGATGGGCAGTGTAACATTCCTCTTGCCCACGGTGGGGTTGACTGTGCCTGCCAGCAGGTGGGGTTCAGTCTGCAGTGCCACCTCCATGCCGTTGGCCAACAGCAGCCTCAGGGAGCCATCGGCCCCAATGTAGTAGCTGTTCCGGACTTGGTCTGAGGAAAGGCAAGAACAGGATGGAGTGGGTGGGCATCTGGACAATTTCTCCCTAAGTAATATGTTATCGCTATGGAAAACTAGAAAACTATTTGGAGACCATCACCTATACTCTCAATACTGAAAGAAAACTGTTAGAAATATTTTGTGTATTTGCAGATTTTAGGATATTTCCTAATGTACTTATAGTTTCAAATAGTTGCTTATGGAGGTTTTCACTGATCACTCTATTAGAACATGCTAGCAAATAGTCTTCATAAACATTTTCTTAATGACTGTATAGTATTTCATTATATGGAAATACTATATATAATGAAGCATCAAGTAGATAATTTGTTTCCAGTTTTTCACCATTATAAGTAACACTGCAAATAAATATATTTTAAACATTGTAATATGTGTAAGAAGTTAGACACAAAAGGCTATGTGTTTTATGAGTCCATTTACATAAAATGTCCAGAACAGGTAAATTCAGAGAGAATAGATCAATTAGTGGTTGCCAGGAGCTGAGGAGCAGGGGTTAAT